>CAJPEX010002518.1:0-38590 GCA_905338405.1 Notodromas monacha
CCTTGGCATCCCACCTTGAACCATTGATTAGCTTAGATCATTGATTTTTAAAAAGTTTTTCTGGAATTCTAAACATGATGCCCAGGTGTGGCTGGGCACCCCCAGCTTGTCCCCTATAATAAAGTTGCTTGCGACCGTCTGTCACTCCGTTCATCACTCCATCCCTTCCCCCTTATCCCTGTGTCTCCCTCCCGAATAAGACCCGCCCAAAGGAACAGCAGGCGGGAATCAGGAGAAATCTCATTTTCTGGACAAAATGGATACTGTCAAAGCTGTGCGTCGTAGCACAGGCGGTAAGGCAGAGTGAAGCCCATAGCGCACCGCCCTGCAAGACCCCGGTTCAAGCCCACCCGGGGGAGTCTTTTTTGAAAATCCTCACCTCTTCATATATTTATAACTCCCTCAATTTTTTACTTTTTCCAACAACAAAAATTCCAAAATTTGAAGGAATGTAATGTGCATCCAACAAGTATTTAAAAACTGAAATTGATCCATTACACAAAAGTTTATCATGAGTTGAACATAAAACTCCATAATTTTTTGTTTCCCAAATTTTTGATTTTGAAAATGTGTTGAAAAATCAATCTTTGACAAAACTCAAAATTTCTTTCAATGAAAGATGCGCGCTAGAGTTTGCAAAATTTCCTTTTTTTAAATATTAAAAAAGGTTGAAAATTGACCAAGATACAACAGAAAACACAAAAAGATTTTTGAGAAACGTACGAAAAACACGAAAAAAAAGTTTACTTCTTCAATTTTTATTCACAAAGTTTTCAACCTATTTAAATTATTTTAAAAATCTAAATTATTGGAACATCATTGAGCTATCAGCCATTTAAAAGCTTTTGAATTGAGCCAGTATTACAGAAATTAAAATGAGCTAAACTAAAAATAAGAGACTTTTGAAAAATTCGGTTTCCCATTTCTTCAAGTTCAAAAAATAGCTAAGCATAATCAAATACACCCAATGAAAACTTTTCAACTTCAGTGCATGCGCCATGAAGTTCCCTACATTTTTGCCTTTCAAATTTTAAAAAATTACAAAAATTGACAAACTTATGAGTAAACATGGAAAAACATTTTTCCAAATTCGGGAAAAACGTTTTCATAAAATCAAATGAAATCATTGGAATTTTCATGATAATTATTCAAAAATATTGAAATTTGCAGAACCACAATGGGAATTCATCTAGGAAAGAAATTTTTACATATCTAAAAACCAAGAACATTTAAATGTACTGAAAGTTGAAATTAAATAATTTTTGTATCCCATTTTTTCAAGTTTCAGAATTTATTCTGGAGTATCTGAGGCATCTAATCAAACCTTTTTTAATTCAGTATGTGAGCCATGAAGTCTTCTACATTTCAGTGTTTCAATTTCTAAAAAATCTTAAAAATTGACAATTTTCTGCTCAAAAATACCTAAATATTTTCAAAATCAGGGAACATTTGGCAGTACCTCCCTCCCACAGAGCCCCATGAGAGAAACCTGAGGCAGGAGGGTTGTGTTTCCTGTTTTCTTAACATAAAACAATTGTCAAAGAAAACCAAAATTTGAGGCAATGGAAAAACTTTTAAAATTGAGTTGAACTCAAGAATGAAGTTTTCAAAATTTCACCTGCCATTTTTAATTTTTTGATTCATTACTTATGAACATTTTTCAATAAACAAAAATGTTGAAGGATCTCAACGTAGGGTTTACGGACCCTGAGAAAATAATGGAATTGCAGGCATTGGAACAATTTTCAAAAATGAGTTAAACTCAAATAAATGGGGAAATTTTCAAAAACTTCACATGGAGTTTTTTTTTTCAGAAATCATGAAACATTTTCGTAGGCAATCATTGAATTAAACATTGAATTTTTGAAACAATCATAAAATTGAGTTTAAATATTTTAATTTTTTCAGCAGGTTTCTCCAGTTTTTGGTGTTTTACTTTCCAAATGATGTTTTTTCCTCACATGGGGAGAGAGGGTAATGTATTTTTTATGCATTAAGTCAGATCAAAATCCTCTGCTCATTTTCATGCACATAATTACTTTTAAGCCACTTAACTAATCTGAAACAAAAATGAAGAACCTGAAAAATGTCTAAGGTGCTTGAGAAATAATAAAATACCCATCATGCTTATGCTCCAGTTGAGCACTTAGTAGAAATATTAGATCACTGGTGATCCTTCAAAATGTAACCTGCTCTCATTATTTATTATATAATCCCAAAGCACATGTATTTCCTGAATAAAATGCTAGAAGCAATTATATCACTGGGGAATGGTGTCAACATTTTTGCAAACTTCTTATTCAACAAAATGAAATACAGATATGCAGGGTATTCTTGAATTTCCCAAACTTTGCCTATACAGTGTTTAATAGCTAAAGTTTGTGGACTGAATTAATTCAAAGCTGAAATGAAAATATATGTCATTTGAAAAAATTAATACTCACCCATTTTGCAAACAAGGTAACTGGGAAGAGGGCGGATGTGTTCCCACCTGTATTTTTGAGCAATGAAAAATCTATGTGATTGGCCTGAAGGGAACTTCAGCAATTACATGAAAATCTTTGCTGCAGTTTTTGGTTTATAGCAAGGTTTACTCAATTGCCAGAGGGCACACTTCTTAAAATTTGAAGAGGTTTCCTAATCAGGGGGAAAGAATGTGATGTCAGGTGATCAACACAGACCAGCACAAGGTAACAATCTGTGGTAGGTTTTCATAAAATAGGTTAGAGTATGGTAGTTTTTTTGGTGTTTTGTTTGGTTGTGTAGGAATTCATGCATTTCAATCACCATTGCCCAATGACTGGGCACACAAGAGAATATGTACATGTGATGTGTTCTTACACAGAAGATGCAATAGTTTGGAAATTTCCAGGTTCTTTATTTGTGCATTTTTGTGAAAGATCACTGAGTGCAGTGGAAAAGCATTCCATGGGACTTTGTGGTCTTGGGTCAAAAACAAATGAAAAAATGGAATTGCTCATGTGCATCAGGTATGCATTGAGCAGAGGGGCACCATGCATGAGATCTAGGGTATAACAAAAATAAAAAACTCTCTTACTCCAGTGCCAGTTGTGACCTGATGGCTCAAAACTGCTGCATTGAACAAAAGTGGAAAATTACAGATGAATTGTCAACATATAACCAGCTGTAAGCATAGAAATCTTGAAACTCTTTCCAGAATTTTGACCATGATGCACAAGTGTTGCTGTGCACCCCCTTTTTCAAATATATTGTACCCTGATTTACAGTGAATTTTTAAAATATTTGTAAAATTACAAACATGATGCCCAGGTGTGGCTGGGCACCCCCAGCTTGTCCCCTATAATAAAGTTGCTTGCGACCGTCGGTCACTCCGTTGATCACTCCATCCCTTCCCCCTTATCCCTGTGTCTCCCTCCCGATAAGCCCCGCCCAAAGGAACAGCAGGCGGGAATCACGAGAACCCGCATTTTCTGGGCAAAACGGATACCGTCAAAACGCACAGCATAGCTGTGCGCCGTAGCACAGGCGGTACAGCAGAGTGAAGCCCAGCGCACCGCCCTGCAAGACCCCGGTTCAATCCCACCCCAGGGAATCTTTTTTTCAAAATCGTTACCTATTATAATCTGTAACTTGCTCAATTTTTGACTTATTTGAACAAAAAAAATTCCAAAATTTGTAGAATTTCATTCTGCATAAAATGATGATTTCAAAATGGAAATTTCTGCCATCCTAAAAAAGTTATGCTAAGTTAAACTCAAAACTCGGATATTTTTCGTTTCCCGACTATCTCAGTTTAAAAATTTACCACAAAAGTTCTGTTCAACCAAACTCAAACGTTTTTTCGGTGTGAATGCGGAATGAAGTTCCGCGTATTTTCCTTTTTTAAATGTTCAAAAATGTTGAAAATTGACTGAGATCTTCACAAAAACGCAAAACGTTTTTTGGAAATTTTACAAAAATAAAAAAAATGACTCAACTTTTTCAATTCTAATTGATACAAATTTCAATATTTTCTAATTTAAAAAATTTGTGCATTTGTAGAAAATCCGTCTCAACACAATTGAAAAAAAACTCTTATTTTGTGCAAGTAATGAATAAATGAGAATGGGCTAAAAGGAAAAATTCCTAACCTCTTGAAGGTTCTGTTTCCGGACATTCTACATTTGAAAATATTTGAAGTTTTGCAAAATTTAAAATTTTTAAAACTGTTTGTTATGCAATGCATTTCTTCACATTTAAGTTTCTTTATCTGAAAAAGTTTCAAAATTGAATAAGATACAGACAAAAATGCAAAATGTTTCTTGACAGGATGCCCTGCAAGTACCCTCAAAGTCATAACTTGCTCAATTTTTGAATTATTTCAACAACAAATAAAATCAAAAATTTTTAGAAATGCACTGCACATACAAGCAAAAATTTCAAAATTGAAATTTATCCCATACACAAAAAGTTATCATGAGTTAAACTTGAAACTTGGACATTTTTTCCCCAAATTATTGAATATAAAAAATTTGACAAAAATTCAATTTTGGGTACAAAAATCAATAGAAAGTGCCCTGAAATTTTTTTTATCAGGGGACGTCTCCATTCAATCAACATCCTATAGGAATTTTTCAGCCAAAATGCAGATCTGGGCTCCACTGCAAGGTATAAAATTTTGTGAACAATGGACCAATGTGCTAAAAGAAATTTTGAAGTTAATCCAGAATGGGTCTTGATAGTGGTGACTGAGGGAAAGGCATTGACCCAGACACCCATTTTTTTTATTGAGGTTCAGGAGCATAGGATTCTTGGAAAATTATGAATTTAAATGGAGGACTATTCGCCAAAGGAGTATGGTAAGATTGAAGTAATGCTTCTTTTCTTTTCTAATTTGCTAAGTGTTGAGATGCCACAGGGGAAGTTTGGACCTCACCTTGGTGACAGGGCACCCCACCTTGGTTTTGATGGGATTAAATGGTGGTGCCTGGCTACAGGGAGAATGTGGGTGGCTTATTCACCCCATCTATCAAATTGTTTTCATGTGTGGAGTTGTGAATTTAAATGTGAGCTTTCACTTCAGTGAATATGGGTAAGCTCTTAGGGTCTGAATTCTGGAACAAGGCCACTAGGAAGTTGACATCCTTCACTTGATTGTAGTCTTTCAACATCCTATTAGTTTTTTTAGTGAACACTGACCAGTTTTGGCCAAAAAAAATTTTAAATATGTGAGGTGGGGACCACAAAAATCAATCAGGCATTTTATTTTGTGGAGGGGGAAAAGGCCATTAAACACTGGACCTGGAGTCCATATTATATAATAAAAAACCTGTTTATATGTGAGTTGTGACCAAAACAGAGACTGGTGTGTCATTGAGCACAAATGATCTCAGAGTATGTGAAATTTTCTTGATCATAAAGTACTTTTACATACTGTATTTGTAAAATTTGAACATCAACTGGTGGATCTTGAATGTGTGATATGATTGAATAATTGGGGAAGGGGAGGGGGACATTGTAAAAGTTAGCCTGATCTTGCCAAAATTTGTACTAGAGAATACAGTCCTCTCTGTGCCTTGGGCATCACACCTTGAACATCTCAATTATTTGATTCTTAAACTGCATGTTAGAATGCTGAACATGATGCCCAGGTGTGGCTGGGCACCCCCAGCTTGTACAGTAACTGAAGTTATATAACAATATTGCATATTTCTGGCTACATTAGGTGCTTGCCTCAAACTACACACGTTGAATAAATGACTTCTTCGCTGGTCAAAAACCCGCATTTCCTTCATCCGGAGATCCCATCCTATTACATTGACGTCGCAAAGTGTTTTACTTCCTAAGCTTAATATACAGCGCTATTGATTATCCTATTTTATTACATAGGTGTCGCCTGAACTTTCACACAGCTTGGAAAGTCTACCATATTTACCCAAGTACCACGCGCACTTTTCTCCCCTCAAAATTAGGAGGGAAGAAAAAGGGTTCCGACCATAAGCATATTTAAAATTTCAAAATCTTCATTCAAGTTTTCAAAATTTCAGGTGCATGCCTGGCATGATTCCAATTTAAAATTTTGATGAATGATATTTTATGGTAAAAAAAAGAAGAAAATAAATTTCATTTAGGTCCAATTCATGTCAAAATTTCAAATTCCAATGCATCACACACACAAAATTGTGCAAATTTTCTGTCAATGAAAAATGGGGTACAGTAATTGCATTACTTGGGGATAGGTTTTCATCAAAATTTTAGGTCGAGATAAAAAAATGTCTGCCTCTTAGTTGAGGGCACGGGGTACTCAAGCAAATACAGTAACTGAAGTTATATAACAATATGTATTGCATATTTCTGGCTACATTAGGTGCTTGCCTCAAACTACACACGTTGAATAAATGACTTCTTCGCTGGTCAAAAACCCGCATTTCCTTCATCCGGAGATCCCATCCTATTACATTGACGTCGCCAACATTTCATAATGCTTTCGAGTGTCTGATTACAATTCAAGCAAAAGATTTTTGTGAGATCAGTTGAATTTAGCTTGATGTGCTACCATTCTCTACCACAATATGCCCAGTAATCCCACTTTCTTCCCCATTCAACACAGGCAAGATTAAGGCAAGCCTTTTCCGAGTTTGGACATGATTGTTTAATTAGATCAAGTATTGAGTCTTGCTAAATAATATACTGTACTGCATCTATTTAAACTCATGTCGCCTCATTTGCGATTGAGGCGACACCTGTCAAACACTTGAAAAGGAGTGACAAAGGGAAAAATTGAGGAAAGCACAAAAACTCCTAATGGCATTGCAATACAAATAATTCTCCTTTTTTTCAGGTAAAGATGATGAATTCTGACAGCCAACAGAAGCAATCAGACAGCAGGCATTTCTGCATTGCCATCAGCATTTTGCAGCTGACTGTGATAATAGTCACAACATTGTGTGCAAATTATGGAACCCACGCTGATGCCAGCCAATCAATCCACAGTTATTCCCCAGCTTACGGAGGACTGAAACCTACCGAGAATATTTTTTATGCTTACATAGTGTATGCAATTCCAGTGCAGATCATCGCACACTTTTTCTTGCACGCTTCCAAACATGGGAGTAACTTCGAAGAGGTGTGGGATACATTCTTCAATTCCTTCCCTCTGATGAACGCTACAATTCCATTGTACACAGGTACCACATGGGTTCAAATTGATCGCCTTTACTCTAATCTGGGAATTTTCTCTGCTCTTGGAAGGGTTATCAAAGTCAATCAGACAAAAACAAGCCTTAGAGATCACAGTAGGTGAGGAGATAATTTTCGATCAATTACATTTCTTCTTTTCAAGCAGTAACAGAACATTTTGAACAACAGAGATCGAGACTTTCCTGGAATCGCAAAAATCTGCTTGTTGCGGCATCCTGATTTTCGCAGCAATATCCTCCACTTCGTGGGCAAGCTCTACAAAATCCGTTCTTTTGGCAGCACTTGGGCAAACAATTGCCACTGCTAATGAATACGTTTTAAGGTTAAAATACTTATGACATTTTCCGGTATACCGTATTTTCTCCAACAAATGTCTGGGGGGTTAAAGAATTCTGAAAGTCCTCCTAATCCGAGAAATCCTTTACACCCATGCATTCACAGCTACACAAAGAATCCATTCCCCATAATCAATTCTCAAAGCATTCCGGTCTCATTTTCCAAGAAAAAGTTGCGATCATAACGGGATTTTCAAAAGTCATAAGTTGTTGGGGTTTTCATAATTTTCACATTGGTTTTTCCTGTTTTTCTTCGCTTTTTTTTTCTTTCCCTCGTCTTGGGTAGTCTCAACTATTACAAATAAACCCTGAAAAGTTTAAAATTTTAAATAAAGCCGGGAGCATTCACTAAAGCAGGGTTTCCCAACCTTTTTGCGGACCTGCAAATTTCCATAAAAATTTTGCAGACTTCATGACAGTTATTTCAAAAGTTTCTGCTGTTTTTGCAAGAATTGAGTTGAAACCCAATGAAGCATCTACAGCAGTCTTTCAAAATTAGAGAGGCGGGCTTGAAAAAAGGTTTCTCGGGATGAAAGATTAAAATAATTCACTTCAGCAGAGTTGGGGAACACCGTATTAGAGAATATACGGTAGTTATTTTTGCCTGATTTTGAATAATACTGTATCAAGATATGTTTGGATGGCAACGGACACCGGCCTCCTCTTCACAATGCACATCTTTTCCGCCGGGTTTGCCCTATCTTCATCGTACATCCTGCAGAAGAACGCGAGCTTCTACCAGAGACTGCGTTTGTCCCCGAGTTCAAGTAGCTGTTCTCCATCTGGCCCAAACTGCGATCCCATACACACACACGTGACGAAAAAAAAAAAAAGTTTTTCTCTACATTTTAAAAACCAATCCCATAAGTTTTTTTCTCTCTCCTTTTCTCCCACCCCGTGAACAGGTGGCCAACATACTATTGGCAGCATCTTGGCCACTATTCAACGCATCCCTCGGCTACCCAGGCGATGAACCTCACAGAGCCTACTTGAATTCCGTTCTTACTTGCTCTTCGGCAATGGTGTCCTTCAGCATCGTCTCCACGTGGTTCAACACTAATAATGTGGACACCAACTGCACTCTGGGACTGACATGCGGTGGTGTCATCAGCGCAGGGATTTGCTACACCATGCTGGAGCCCATTGGGGCCATTCTCATGGGCATTGTTGGGGGTGTCGTGGGATCCTTGGGCTGTTTCCTACTTGCCCCTAGGTTCACAAAGCTTCCTGGGTAAGGATGGTGAAAGACAATTTCACATTTTAACCAACATAAACTAGGGGCTGTTCCTCAGTTTTATTTTTTCAGCAGTGCGCTTAGCATTTTGGATGGACAAAAAGGACGTAATTTATGCACATTGAAATTGCATGATTTTGTTTCAAATACTGACAATCAAAGAGGTGTCTCCATGGCAGAAAAAAAAGATTCGCTCGCCACATATGCATTTTTTATTTTATTTGAATCGTGTTCAACCCGGAAAATGTTCATGAGCTTGGAATTATTTGTCAGCGTTGCCAATTGTGAAGACTGCCCTGAAATATTAATCGGTTAGAGATATAGGACAAAGTGAGACAGGGCCAATTCAAGACAGGGACAATTTTCATGAGACACAAGGCATTATCAAAATGACTTTCCAGTGCTTTTCCCTCATATTTAATGTCAAAGGTGTGAAAATGAACAAAAATTGCATGATTTGGTCAAAATTTAATATCCAATCAGACAAATAATTAAGACAACAATTGGAGAAATAATTAAAGTAATATAGCAATCAAGATTCTTCCTTAATTTTGCCCCAGACTGATGACAGAAAAAGGGGAAGAGGGCTTTTATTGTTTTATCTTGGGAAAACCAGAAAATTAAGTGTAAAATAAAAAAAGATGTGCGGAGTTGAGGAGGGGGCATCCTGGGAAAATCAGAAAAACGCATAGAAGAGAGAACAAATTTTGTGCTCAGAGTTGCTCTGGGACTGTCTCAAATTATCCCTGTCTCTAAATGTTCATGTCTCCAATTGCCCCGTCTTGAATTTTGTCTGGATTTGTCCATATCCCATTGGTTAGAAATATTTTACTCATATGTGAAAAAATACGATTAAAATAATGCATTAAAATGTTCAGCACTTCCAAATTTGACGACAGAAAAAACGTTTCATTGAAGCTGGTCATGGAAATTTAAAATTCTCAAACAGCCATTAATTTCGCGGCCGATAGGAAGATCAGATCAGAAAACGTCTGCTTCCCAAAATTTGTAAATAAAACTGCCCGCAGAAGTATATTCCAAAAATTGACGAAAATTTTCAACCATCCGTTGCATTTTTTGTTGTTTTTGTTTATAGAGATTTGCCAACACAACTCACCACGATATTTTCTTGTCATCTGCTTCCCGGTGTGGCTTCCGGGATAGCTTCCAGCGTGCTGGCAGGATTTGCAGAAGAAGCTGGCTACAATCTCCGTTTGTATCACATTTATCAAGCGAGGTCTCCAGCAAAGGCATCCTATCTTTGGAAGACCAAAGCACAGGACTCTGGACACATGGGAACATTCCCAGAAGGCGTCGAAAGAACAGCAATGACTCAGGCTCTTGTTCAACTAGCTGCTCTCGCACAAACATTGTTGGTTTCTTCTGGGTCAGGTTTCGTCACTGGTCACGCTTTCATCGCATTTTCTCAAAAGCTTTTTCCTCGGATTACGGGTGAAATCTCACAAACAGAAACGGGAGGAATGAACAATTGAAAAAACAAAAGCAATCCTGAGGTTATGAAAAACGAAGGATAAAGTAAAAGACTTGCGGGTAACTCTGAAAACATCCTTTGAACTTTCCTTACACAACAAATCACAATCGTTGACAATACAGAATTCCCGTGGGTTACATATAACGATTAGCCATTTGGACAAAGTGCTATTTCCACACATTCACCAACGAATGGGTTCCCACAATTTTGACAGGAGCAAGATTTACAAGACGCCTGTACAGCAAAGCAAGAGCATTTGGTGTTGATGCACAAGGTTGAGTAGCCGCCTCCTGTGCTGACTTTCCTGCACCTGGGAACAAGTTGATCATGGTAACGCATATGAAAAAAGCTAAAGTTCACAGTGTAAGTTAAAAAAAAATAAAAAAACCTCGCCTAATATCCAAATAACTTGAACGGATTGCCTAATTAAGATAAAATTACAGCGAAGCAACTCAACAATTTGCCTCGTAATTTTTTTTCTTCAACATTTCATTCAAGCAGACCAAATAATCCACCGAAAGACCGAATGGCCTAAAATCCCGATTTAATAAACAAATTTGAAAAACTCACTTGCAGTTTTGTCTGACAATGGGTCGCAGCTTCCTCTTCAAAGATTTCACATTTTGTGGAATTGGCGAGATGATAATTTCTCTCATAACGTGCATTTGCTGCTGAATGACTTCTTCCTCTGATTCTTGTTCCAAATCCTCCTCCTCCTCCTCTTCGGAAAAACGCGACGGCGAATAATTGCCTTTCCCATCGAGTTTCCCTTCATGGAAATAATTTCCTTCGTTCAGGATTGGTTCTTGTTGGAATGCTTGGAAATCATCGTCAGTGTCTAAATGCACTTCCAAAGCCATGACATCATATTTTTCAGCTTGCTGAACTTCTTTCAACAGCGTTTCCAAGGAAAGCGGTTGCAAGTTCTCAGGTAAAGTGAGCAGAGTTCTTCTGGAATCAAACGACTTACTCTTCACAGACTGAAACTGTCTGAGGGATACGCAGTACTTGAAAATTCCTCGGTACACTCGGACCTAGTGATTCAAAACGTCACAAACGGTTTTGATTCTCCCCGAAAAAAAAAAAGACAACTTACGTGGGAATCCAAGCAAGCACAATCGACATACAGGTCATAATCCCTGCACCAGGAGCAGCTCGGTTTCAGTATTTTCTTGCTGCCCAAACAATGACTACAGACGTGATGCTGGCAATCATGGCCACCACTATCCGGAACCGGGTATTTTGCCTCACAAACAATGCCTTTGCAAACGGTGCACGCCAAAGACTCTCGGAAGCTGACCATCAGTTGCAAAAAGTCCATCCAGCAATTGTCACCAGAATCAGCAACAACTGCTCGCCTCAGAGCACCAGTTGTGGCTAGCATCCAACGAGTTGCGTTCGTCGGAACCGCCGCCTCCGTCATATTTAACACACAATTATACTCCTTAAAATTCTCACATCTGAAAAAAGCAAAATGTTCTCACAGAGGCTAAGCATGTAAATATAAATCGATAAAATTTAGCAGAATACGCGAGTTTACAAACATAAAACGCAATTCACGGATTGGCAGATATTTCAGAATGGTAAAATCGCACATTCACATTCAACTCGAGCACAATTCAATGAGAAATATTTTGCACAGAAGTTAACTGAATAGAAAAATATTTAAACCGCACCTCAGTATTCACATTGAAGCTTCCTGAAACATATAAATGCAGTCAAAAATCCACAAGCGATGACAATATAGGTAACAGTAAATAAATAGCCATATTTTTTGACAGCAACTTTTCATCCCAAATAAATTTCCTCTGACCGAAAAACCAAATAATTTTTTCTCACGCAAGCAACATTGGCCGAATCCTCACGATGTACACGAATTTCATATCAAACAAGTGTTTTCCCGGCTTCTTCACGTTATCTTCTTCATTCCGGCTGTTCCTTTGAATCCTTCTTGTATGAATCTAAATCCGAAATGCTGTACGTCTTACACACCTCCGTCACCTGGTAAAAAAGCTTTTTGTTTCGAATTCCGTAACAATACCCCGGGGGAACTCGATCCTTCAGCTGCAAAATTAAAAGGTGAACGTGCGATTCAGAGAAAAATGAAATGGAAGTAGCACTCGTAGTTATCCCATCTATTTGCATCAATGAAAACTTTGAAAACATTGTTTAGTATTCCGTTTTTATATGAAGAATCTTCACATTTGGTCTGGAATTATTAAACTCGCTCGAACAGTTTCAACCGTAGCTACATACTTTTTCGTGACAGGCAAAGAAGTCGCAAAAATAAGCATGTGCACCCTTGTTTTCAAGAAATTCCCCAAGCGAAAAATCGATCTAAGAATTATTCTACTTATTATGATTTCGTAGTACAGTATAACACAAAAACTCTGCTGAAAAATTTACGGTAAACTTCACTCAACTCGAATGACAATGAGTCTCACGTAACAGGCAAAAACTCCGAGGAATCCCAAAATAATTACTCACATTCTTGAAGCCGCGCTTGTCCGTCAGAATAACTCGGTTCTCTTTAATCCACTCTTCAGGAATCGGTTCTTCACCTCCACGATTCGCGAAGGAAATCACGTCGCAACCGCCTTTTATCATGAAGCGCGCTGAAAAAACAAATTCGACAAATTGAAATAAGCAAATAATTAAAAGCCAGAAAAGAAATTTGGGGCTTACAGAGTCTGTGCAAAGCGCGGTCGATCACAAACTTGATATCGGTTTTCTTCTTTGTGTTCGCCATGATGTCAGGAATCTTTCCGTCGACGAGAATCTCCTTCGGTTTTCCCAAAACATACACAAAAAAGTATTCAAATTTTCAATAGTCACCTTCTTCCAACAAAAGAAAACACTTCCAAAAAATGTCGTTCTCAACAAAAGCCTCATGCTTACCTCAACATGACGATCATCACTATTCAAAGCCTCATCCAACGGCTTCTTCATCTTCTTCCTCAGCTTCTTCTTGCTTTCCGCCGGAGCCTTTTCATCCACAGACTTTTTGCGGGGAGAATGTGGGACCACGAGATCCGAGTAAGTTTTTCCCAGCTTCTCCGCTTCTATTCCAGCTGTTTCGTAGATACGCAAAAGGACACTGACTTCACGAACTGCGAACAACATCTGCGAGTCTCGCAAAGGACGATTGTCCCAATTCGAATATTCTTCCGAAGAATTCAAGGCTTTTCCAAGCACAGCCTCAGTCAGTTCTCGAAGTCCACGGAACCGACTCTTCAATTTTGGCTTTTGTTCCCCAACATCTTCTATAAAGAAGAATAAAATTCAAATGAAACATGAAGCACGTAAAAATAAAAATAAAACGTAATGTATTCAGACATATTTCTTTACTAAACCCTATATCTTCAGATTTTGTTAAGGTGTCGCCTGAATCCATTGAACTTTGCAGGTGCTCAAGGCGAAGAATTCAAGCTACTTTAGTTTCAGAACTCAAAAATCGAACGTTACAAAATAGCACAAAAGCTAAACGGTACGTCAAACAAATCAGATATAAATCAACGCCCTCCTCTGCAATATTACTATCAGATTGTAAGAAAGCCCAACGTGTCATAGAACTCATCAATCAATTAATCACCTCAATTATTACAGCATTCGATACGGGCTAATTTGATTATTTTAAAGTGAAGCGCTTTTACACTATGACTAACAATACAAATACAGACAATAATTGAAAAAATACAAACCTGGCGCATTTGTATCCGAATTTTTGTTCACGAAAAAGCCAGTCAGATGCTTCAAATCCAGCACATTTTTTCCTCCCCATTGCTTTGAAGCACCAACCATCTTCTTCAATGTGCTGACCTTCGACTTGAAGTTATAACCTGGGAAGTAAAAACGTGAATACGCGGAAAAAATCGGAAGTATAATACTAAATCGTCGACGCACCAATAATCTTAGTTTTGGAAACGAACATGTTGTCCAGTCCTTCATGAAATGCTGACGATTTGAGGAGTTTTGGCACGTCGAAAATGAAGACTTGGGATGCAGTCGCGAGCTGCAAAATTGGAAAATTCCGGGGTTTCCACCTGACCCCGGGTGTCCTTTCCGTGGCAAATGCCACTTCTCCAGCCTGGTCAAAATAATGAATTGATCAAGTTTCGTTTATCCAGAATGTTTCCACAATCAGTAAATCGAATATTCTACGCCTTAAAATGTAAAACTAATTTTCAATGCATAAAATGTCAATCGAATGAGACTATCGTAATCTCTCGCCCGATTCGAACTAAAAATCAGGATGTTAAATTCTCGTACCCAGCAGGATAACTTACCTTTGACAGCTCCTCGAACGCCTTCACACAACCGTCCTCGGAATCTACAAACTGAACCTTGTCCATGTCCACATCAAGATCAAGATACTCGAATTCTTTGACCCTTCTTTTGGTGACACCGTCTCTATTAAAGACATTCGAGTTTTTAAAGAAATCCGTATCCGAGCGAAAGGTAGAAAAAAACTCACCCATGATTCCCTGACCCATCGGCGACCACTTCAGGCAATTCAACACCTTTCTTATCGGCCCAATGCTTTGCTTCATCAACAGCACCATTTTGCAACAATTCAGTAACGAGCAACTTCGCCATGAGAGGATTTCCCGCAACAAATTCTTCCACCATCTCACACCAGTTCACATATGCTACAAAAAATATCATTCTTGTGACTGTTTCAATGAGTTTCTCAAGCTGTAACTTACGCAGATTTTTACGGTGAAGGAAACGCGTGACCAGTTTTATCAACTGTAATTTCCCACATGCAAGCGTGACCTGTGGACACAAACGCATGTCAAACCCAAGGGTTTTCTGCCAGTCGATCACTTTGAGGACGATGGTATGTCGTTTCAGCTTCATTTCGGGCACCTCAAACTTTCTGTTGGAAAAATTTATTAGTAGGTCAATAGCTATCGGAAAAATGCTTGCAAAATACTCACTGAATCTCCACTTTGAAATCCTCATGAGACCGTGCCAACAATCCGTCAAGGAAACTAAGCGCAGGTTCCAAGAAATGCGAGCTTTGCTGTAGCAGTGAACCCAGCTGCTTAAACTTTCCCCTCAAGAGAAGCGGAATGACAAAATCTTCTGGAGTGTACCGATGTTCAATCGCATTGAACTGCGCAACTTCCATGGCAGCCTCGTACATGTGATACTTAATCATGATTTTGATGGCGTTTTCCACATGTTTTATTGAAAGATTTCCGACATTGAAAAGCCCGTGCATATCCTCGGCGAAGGGTTTCAATACGGATGAATGCGTAAAAACTAACGCCTTTTCTTGCAGGTCAGGTGCACATGCGTCTTCAAAATTCTTCACGACTTTGCAGGACACAGTCAGAATGGACTCTGTAAAACAAATAAGAAAATCATCCTGTGCCAGAGTAATTTTTTTCCAAATCATCAACATTCCGGAATGAACCTTCGCTTGCGTTAAGTTCAAAATCCTGCAACGAATCAAAGGACAAGCAAAAGCTTCAGTCACATCAAAAAGATAACCAAGGTGAAGGAGCGATTATTTCCTGACACGGTACTTTCCTCCTGAGAAGAAACAATAGACTAGAACTTACTGTAAACGGATGGTTCCACCTTCATGCAAGATGCCAACAGAAGTAATTTCAAAGCAACTTCGTAGGGATCGTGGCCTTTGTAAATTTCCTCCAAGTGATTCAACGTCTCATCGTCACTTACTGCAATGAACGGGTAATGCGAAAACGGAAATTCGATCTGAATACCTGTTCAAGAATCACTCAATATCACTTACCCGCGGGAAGTTTCTTGAACTGAATGACACACTTGCGGAAATCCGAGCACTCCTCCAAAGTGAAAACACTCGGCAAAATCGGAAGACGAAGCAATACCTTGTTAGCACGTTTGGACTTCGGTTTCTTCACACGCTTGGGATTCCCTTCAGGCTTCTCATGATCTTCAACTTTATCCGGATCCACTCGCTGGAAGTGCCCGGGGATCGTGTCGTCTGGAATGGACGACTGCTGGTGCTTGGATCCGCCAGCACGGTGTTGCCTCCGCTGACCGCGTTGCGGGACCATAACACGAGGGTATCTTAAAGAATATAAATGCTTATTCTCCAGAAAACGATAACAGCAACTGTGACTTACCTCGGTCGCGAGACATTTACATCTTCTTCCTGATTTTCTGCGTTCGTGCCATTCTCGACGTCGTTGGTGCGTGAATGAATCGAACGGTGTTGGCCGTCACCACGTCGCACGATTCGTGATCGAAAAGCTCCTATTTCTGGCATTCTACGAATAGATAACACTGCTTTCGTTTCAAGCAAGAACCCTAGTGCCGTGAATAACGGGTAATAATGCTCTGCGCAATTGATGCGAAAGGTGACGTACTACCAATCCTTCGTTATGCACTCGGGGTAAAGGAATGGGTAAAAATCACAAGCGAAGAGCGTAATGTAAAATGGAAACACATCTACGTCGGCACTGGAAATTCACTCTCCGCATCCATTTGATACTCGACTTCCTCCGAAAAGTCATCAGGCTTTAATGAGTACAACTGCATCAATCGACCCAGATGTAGCTTAAATTCCCGCGACCGAGTATGAAATAGCTTGAACTCATCTACAGTACCGAGCTATTATTCACTACAATACTATTTGTCATACTGCAATACAGTGTATATGGAACTTAGGTGCAAGTCAGACTCAAGTCACTCAACTGCGGTGTAGTGCATGTACTTAACATGGCTTCATAAAATTTCGGTATTGAATCGAAGAAAATCCTTGCAAATATTTATGTTGTATGATTTCTGGGGTATTCTACGAATACAAGAAGACGAAGCACTTTAACGCGAAATAAAGTGGTGTGGTCGCATACAGTGCCGAAAAAAAAACCTTCAGCGGAATCCGGTTCTTCAACTGAATGTCATTGTCCTTGCCCCAAGAATAGATTGTTTTTGATGAAGTGAAGCAGAGGATCTGTAACCTTACGCATGCACGCGGTGAGCTTCGATCATTCTGAGGTGTCGTAATCCTCTCGTACTTGGTATTCGCTGAAATGAGGCGTGCTGGTGATTTGATTGATGTAGATGCGTGCAGACTATGGACGAGTTATTCTTACATCTTGCACGTTTCGAGGAAAATGTCCGTTGTTCAACGTGTGTCTTCCTCGAACTGAGAAATTTTGACGCTGTGTTGGAGACATTTTTCGGGCTTAACTGCGGACTCCTTTTGATTTTATTCTCGCGAATGTAGAAGAATGGCGTGAATGGCAGTGAGGAAAGCATTTCCTAATGCCACAAGTGGGCGTGATGGAAGGCATACGAGACGTGAATCTCTCCGTCTCGTTCCAACAGGTCGCTCACTTGCTAGAAGAACAACATGCCATCATTACTGGTAAGCTTAATGTCGAATTTGAAAGGGAGGTTCACAAAGTAAAAATTGATTTTCGCAGGCGGAAGGTCAAGAGAAGGATGTCCCATCATTACTTTTCCCGACACCGGGAAATTTCTCAATTTGAGTGATGAAAATTTCGCATTGCTTATTTCCTACCTGACGTCCGTTCCGAGGTAGGTTCAGGGTTGCGTTTCCAGCGTGTAATCGTTTTTTACTGAACATTTTGCTTCAATTTCGTTCATGCGCTCCTATAGCTTACTATGGAGGTATGAATGGTTGAAGGTTTGAGATTGTTTGCAATTGCTGGACGATTAATTTTGTGCTTCTTTTCAGCCTGCAAGATATTGATATGGGATTCGTTCTGGTTATTGACCGGAGACATGACAAATGGAGTTCGGTCAAGGCGACAATTGCCAAAATATCCGTCAGTTTTTTCAACTGTTCCGATTTTATGAATATAAATGAATACATTTTATATATTTGTCACAGGGTCGATTTCCTGCATTGGTGCGGTTGGCCTTCGTTCTCAGGCCGACTGGATTGTTGCAAAAGGCCATCTGCGAAGTATCTCAGAAGTTTTCTAGTTCCAGCTTGCACAACGATGATTTTGCCGCACAGATTTTCAGTTCTCATCCATTCAAGATTGTGCTTTGCAACGGGATTGAGGATCTCAAGCAGCATTTGGACGCAGGGCAACTTACTTCTGATTTGGGAGGCACTCTGCCATATTCCCATTCCGAATGGATGCAGCATCGTCTCGTGAGTTGCAAATTTATTTTAATGCATTTCTGTGAAAGAGAGGCTATGTATCCTGTGCAATCCGAAGGTAAATTTCGAAAAGCTCTTGACTGTGTTTTGATGGTGCACTCTGGAGTGTGTGTATGCGTGTGTATGTGCCCATCTGCGAACCAACATTCCAAATACGGTGATTGCGTATTGTGTAACTTGAGCCTGAGTATTAGGTTGGACAGGTTGCCATCCTTGCAGTCGCAGAGCTGTGAGAAGTACAGTATTAGAAAACGGAAAGATAGGGCGGGGTCTGAGAAATTGTCATGGCAGTCTTGAGTACGTACCTATTTATATTTATTTTATTTTCTCAGCATTCTCTCCAGGAGAGGAATTCCGTAGTTAAGAGTCTTGAATAGGATTTGTGTGTTTGTGTTTTTTTTAATTATAATTTTTTTTTTAAGGCACTGGAGAAATTTGATGAATCTGCGAAGCTGATTTCGCGACGTCTCCAGGAGTTTTCTAGTCGAATCCGAGCGAAAGAAGTTCAGCCTGACATCGCAACACTTCGCTTGTGTCTTGAAAACGAATCCGCGGAACAGGCTAAGCTGAACCAAGATCTCGAATCTGCAGTTCGGTCCGGCGAAACTCTCCTGGCCCTATTTCGCGAACCCTATTCCCGAGACCCAGCAGCCCTGTCCCGACTGTACCCAAACCGTGTCCTCAACGTGGCATCCGTCCAGAGCCTCTTGCTGCAACTCGAAGAGACCCAGCGTCGGTTTTGTAACGAAATCTGGACCGAACGGAAGTCTGATCTCGTCGAGATGCTCGAGTGTCTCAAATACGAGCTCCAAGTGCGGGAACTCGTGTCAATGCTGAAGGAGAATCTGCGGGAATTGGATGCACTGGCTGCGAAGATCTCTCAAGCCGAGACCTTCGCGATTTTGGATGAATTAAGTCAAGAATTCGTCCGGTTCCGCGATTGTATCCAGGATTCCTTGTTGGAAGGTGAAGAGCTTGAAACCCGAGGTTGGGCTATGGCTCAACACGCTGCCAACTCTCCCGTGGACCGGAAATCCGAACACCTGGTGCCGATTTGCACTGAACTAGGGCAATTCAATTCCAGTCTCAAATCCCGAGTTGCTGAGTGTGACGCAGGTCTTGTGCATCAACGCCAACTTCTCGCAGAGATACAAGAGGTGATTTGGAAATCCATCAGAAAAAGGGATCAAATTTTGAACAATTTATTTATTTTTTTTTTTTTTTTTTTTGTAAATTATTTTCCAGGCAAATGAATGGTGTTCTCAGGGCGTAGAGTTGCTTGCGGCGCAGCAAGTTGAGAAATACGCTTCTGTGGATTTTGCACAAAAGGCCTTGAGTGATCTGGAGAAGTTTTTGGAAGGGAGATCCTCTCTTAGATTGATCGTAGAAAACTGTGGGAACGTTGTTGACGTGGACAAAATGAGGAAACCTAGTATGGTTGAAATGGCAAGTACACCTTGTTTCACTGCAATAAAATAGTCGATTTTTCTCTTTTTTCGCCAAGAAGGATGTCGCAGATTTTTCCATGTGAAGTTCAGAAAAATGTTGAAGAGCGTTTTGTATCACTGTACTGTATTCTGAAACTTAATGTTTGGTTTTCAAATTTTTCGTTCTACAGTACTACCTTTTGGATTTGACAGCCATGTTATAATAAAAAATGTGTCCAAATTGTGGTAATTCCCAAATCAGAACATGTCAAGACTTGAGCAGTTTTGCCATCGACATCAAAAATGCAGAAATGAATCTTACTAGAGCTGTCTCTAAGTGACTGCTCATTAAAAAGCTTTGTATGAAGAATATTCGTTCGAAGAAAACCCGAGAGTTCCCAGTTATGGATTAACGTTTGAGATTGTTTTTGGCGAATTTTTGTTTATTATTCGTGTCTATTGCGGTGTTGAGCAGGTGAGGACGAGGATGGAAGACATTTTGACAATGTGCGAGAAACGAAGAGTGTGTCTGAAGCGCCTGTCGACGAAGCCGAGCAGACCCGTGCAAACCGTGCATCCCACAACTGCATCTCCAGTGGCTGTCGCTGCAGCAGCAGCAGTAGACCAAGTGGACGTTAGACATGGCTTTATTGAGATGGAAACTGAGCAATACGCAAAGGACAACCGGGAGATCAACGTTGCCGATAAGATTCGTTGTATATCCGTCCCAATGTTGCTGGACTCGTCTAATGCCGTAGTCAACGATATTGTGCAGAGGAATTCCGGGTCTAAACTGCATTCAGATCTGGTTTGTATTTTTCACGCTTTTTTTCATTTCAAGACAAGGATTTTTTCTCTGAAGTCGTGCCAGTCGCCAAAAAATGTTGTCGACCGTGTTTAACGACTTCTGAAAATTTCGAGCTTTTTTCGAAAATGTTTTTCTCTTTCGCTTCGTATCTGGTAAGCTTTCATGTATAAAGAAAAGCTAGCGGACGTTCCATTCACTTCAAGAAATTTTCTCCAGCTAAACTACCGTAATTAATCAGCAAATTTAATCTTTTTTTATAGGGCTGAGCGAGAGGATATTTTCTGAACGTAAAATGGGGTATAAAGCATTAAAATCATGGTTATGCACATATTTACTCGATTTAATTGGCATCATATTTATTCGTTTTCCGAAATTAGCTTTTAGTCGTTTTAATGGGAAAAAGACACTTTTCGAAAACATTCACGTTTTTGAAGAAGTAATACAGTAATGTATTGTACAAGCATTTGTGTTCGTATCGGCAAGATTAAAAAAAAAAATTTCCTTTATTCTGCCGTACAGTAGATCGTTGAATACACTTTTTACCAATTCATTTCAAGACCGGGTCGTCGACGTCGCTGACGACGGATGTGAGGAGCGACAGCGGCAGGAGTAGTTGGGACAGCAGAACCGTGCCGAAGCCGGATGCGATCACCATTCAACAGACCGGCGAACGGAAGCGGAAACGGTCCCTGGTTGTCAAGGAGCTGGTGGATACGGAGCGGGTTTACGTGGCGGAGTTGGACGCCATTTTGCGGGGCTACAGAGAGCCGTTGGTGCGACGGGAGATGCAGGAACTGACCCCTGCTGCTCTCTCGGGCAGGGCCGATGTTCTCTTTGGCAACTTGGAAGACATTTCCGCCTTTCACCGCGACGTCTTCCTCCTCGAGTTGGAGGCGTCTTTTGAAGAGCCGTGTCTGGTCGCCAAGTGTTTCATGCAACGCGTGAGTTTCTAGAGACTGTTGTAGAGTGAATTCAATTCATGGGTAGATCAAAGAGAGAGTGAGAGACAGACATATAGATCTTGGTTGTAATTTTCGTAAAGAAAACTTCTCCAGTTGTTCTCGGCTTGTCTTAATGAGGAGACTACCGTATTTTCTCAAGCACCGGGCGCACCTTTTTCTTTGAAATTAAAAGGAAAAAATGTGTGCACGCCATAAGCGGGGATACAATTTCTAAAATTTTTCAGATATTTAGGTGAGCGTCACACTTGAATATAACTGTGATGGAGAAATTTTTGGCGGGAACTTTTTTTTTTAGAATCAAAACATGAAAAAATTAATTGAATTCAAGTGGGATTCATGTCCGAATGCAAATTCTGGTGACCACTATTTTTGAAATACTGTATTTTGGCTTTCTGTTACTATAAAATGAAGTGCGCAGATTTCATTTCATAAGATTTCATCCAAATTTTAGGGTGAAAAATTGGGGTGCGTGTCTCACTCGAAGGCTCGTGGTATCCGGCTATTAATTTCGTCTTGGACATATGCATAAGACATCTGGCTACAGTCGAATAAGCTCGAGCTTCTGTCGTTATTATTATTGTTTAAAATGTTTTCAATTAAAACTTATGCTCTTCAGGCCCCTTTTCATCAATGGATTTTATTTTCTTGTAATTTTTTTTTTTATTCTACAGAAGGACCAATTGTATCAGTTGTACACAAAATACTGCCGAAACAAGCCGTCGTCTGAAGACCTGAGGAGACGGGTGGGGGATAGCAACCCGTTTTTCTTGGAGTGCCAGAGGAACCTGGGTCACAAACTGCCACTAAGTGCCTATTTGCTGAAGCCGGTGCAGAGAGTCACCAAGTACCAGTTGTTGCTCAAGGATTTGGTGAGGTACTCGGACCCTGCGGAGTTTGGAAGTCGGGATTTAGCCGAAGCTTTGGATGCGATGTTGGGGGTGTTGAAGAGCGTCAATGATTCTATGCATCAGGTTGCCATCCTCGGGTTCCCGGTAAGTAAGCTGTGGATGGGATCCCACATTTTTTTAAATTCTTTTCTTTCTTTCTGAGATTGGAAACTGAGAATCTTTTTTGATTGTACGTTTATGGTTGTTTTGGCAGAGAGGTGTCGCCTGTTGTATCATTTTTTCGAATCAAGTTCAACTCTGGAACCGAACCCTCGTTCAGAAACTTGAAATAGCTTTTTTTAACCTAATGCGTTCAATATTTTTTTAAATTTTATATTATGAGACCTGATGAAATTCAAGCCGAAGGGAATGAAATTCCTGATTCTGTTTTTAACATGCTGTGAAAGTGTGAATGTCGTTCTCGCTTTTAACTTGGTAAAAAAAATTTTATTTTTTTGATGCCTCTTGAATAATTTTTTTACACTTTTTGCAGATGACATTGTTGGAGCAGCAAGGCAGGATGCTGTTGAACGGTGGTCCGTTTCACGTGTGGATCACGCATCGGGAACAGCGGTTCGATACAGCGAGCGCCAAAAGTGGTCGAAGTCGACTTGCCTTGAACCTGTTGCCTTCTCAGAGAAAGCCGAAAAGTAGACACCTTTTCTTGTATGAAAAAGCGTTATTGTTTTGCAAACAAGTGCCGTGGCCGTCGGTGACGAGCTTTGTGGCGTACTGCGGAACTCCTGATGTCACCTTCGAGTCGCCGTTTGCGTACGAGTTCAAGCACTACTTGAATGTGAGTTTCAATTTCTCATCGAAGGGTTATCTATCTAGATTCGAATCAAATCGGTTTCTCCTTCCTCTTTTGCTAGATGAGTGAGGTTGGGATGACGGAAAAGGTTGGGCGTTCGTCGAAAAAGTTCGAGCTGTGGGTGTCCAGCCGCCACGAGGTGTACGTGCTGCAGGCGCCGAGTGCCGACGCCAAGGCCGAGTGGGTGCGAGAAATCAAACGGGTGTTGTTTGAGCAACTGCAGAACCTGCGCGGGAAAAACGCCCGACAATACTCGGGTTTGGTGGCGTTGCGACGCCAGCATTCGGCTCCGGCGCCAGCGTGGGACGCCTCGAGCGTGTGTTCGAGTCGAGCGTCATCTAGTAGCTGTAGTCGGAACTCGAGTTGCTCCAAGCGCATGTCGGCGTCCGTCGACACCAACCGGGTGTCGTACGTGACGGCGGAAGAGAATGAGGCGGACGATGACGAAGATGTGGACGAGGAGGAAGAGGAGGAGTATGATGTGGAGTCGTCGTGTTTGGAAGAGGAGAGCGACTGGGAGACTGACACCATGGCCAGTGGCCTCATGGGTTTCGAGGTAATTGTCGAGCACGATTTTTTAAATGCACGTATACTGTAGTGGTGGGGGTGGAAGAGGATGAAAATTTCTCTCGAAAATTGAGGGTATTTTTGAATTGTATTGCCGACTAATGGAGATTGATTTTGTGGCTACACGTGGATGTGAGTTGATTATCGTTCGTTTATTTCATTTTTATTTATTTTATTTTTTTGCAGGCACCACGCGTGTATGTTTGCTTGGCGGATTATTCTCCGCTGGAGCCGTCCGAAGTGGATTTGGTGGAAGGAGAGGTTGTAGAGGTTGTGCAGACCGGAGGCATGGGATGGTGTTACGTGAAATCCATGCGGAGTAAGTGGGCGACATCTTGTGATCTACTCCTGTATTTGCACCGGAGTCTGGAAGTCGTGTTGAATCAGTAAACAATAATGCTCACGAGCGTATTCAATTATCTACTCCCGACATTGAAAAAATAAGAGCATTTGGTGTACAGTATGTGACATTTTGATTGATTCTGTTGCCGACCCCAGCCCGTGTCCCAAGGAAAAGAGAAATCCTACTGAACCTGTTCTCATGTTCCTTCGCGAACTTACTTTCTTGGAAGTTGGCTGATGCCTGGAAAAAGAGAAGTGGGACTAAGATTCCCATCTGACCATTAATCGATCGATTACTCATGTCTCTGGTTTCCTTATATTTTTCTTGATGGTAATCTCGTTTCTGCACTTGAATGTATCAGGAAGACAAAAAAATCATGAATGAATTTTCTTATTGGATATTCGAACCAGTCAGCTGTTGAAAATTAATTCTTTCTAGGCCAATTCATGAAGTTGAATATACTCGAGTCTATTGTATTCGCGTATGAAAAGAGGCTTCCACCAAACACGAGATTATAGCTTGCTTTAATTTGTTTTTGAAGTGCGTTTTTGGGAATTCGTGCATTGACCAAATTGATGTCGATTGCAGGTCCAGAGAAGCAGGGTTGGGCCCCCATGGCCTATTTGGGCCCAGTTGGAGAAACTGCCTTCTGCAACGGACGTCGGGCCAGGAAGAGTAGTTCTCGGTCTGGCCGTCGGGCCACGAATCCTGACCCTCCTCCGTCGTCCATCGCATGACCATCATTCATCCTCGATCAATAAAAGAATAAAGAAAGAAGAAGAAAACGCTGAAGCAATTTTTGATGCCAAAGTTGGTGAAAACAGGTAACTAATTCTGGTACTAGGTGTTTCGCTCCTGGTAAAGTCTCGGTTGCATTTTTTTGTGTCTTTGGTCACACGCCAGTCTTGGTCAGCTAACAAAAGAAACCGTTTTGTTTTTATTATTGTGTGTTCATCCCGCCAGGAAAAAAATGGCGATTTTTGTTTTTACTCGGTGCGAGCAACGATTGAGAGAGGAGGAGAGAGTGAGGCTGCTAAAAAACATGATTTGCAAAAAGGAGAAAATCCGTGTTTTTGTTGTCTTTCGTTAACAAAAGAAGAAAAAACATTGTATTCGAGTCGGAGATGTTGAATCCATTGGGTCTTGAGCTAACGAAGAAATGCTGTGATGGAAGAAGGAAGATGAAGGAAAACTTACTCACTTGACGAAAAGGAAACATGTTACAGGACTCGGAAAAAAATTCTTCCAGCTGTTTTTTTTTTTTTTTTTTTTTTTTTTTTTTATTTTTTTTTTTTTAGGATTCGAAAAAAATTTCTTCCAGTTGTTTTTTTTTTTTTTTTTTTTTTTTTTTGCATTTCCTATGTGTAGAACGAACCTCATTTTTGTCGATTTTTCGCTTGTGTCTGTGATATCCTTGAACGTTTTTCCCCCTCTCTTTTTTTTTGGAGCACGGTGGAAAAAATTTGTCGAGTCGAATTTGGATGAATCAGCAATAAAGGTCTGGTCCTGTATCTCAATGACTGACTCCTTTGATTTCATTTATGTGCAAAAAAATATCTCCCGGATCGTAACCAACCTTGAAAGATGTCATTCTCCGTTGCGCAAGGGGATTCTGAAAAGTCCGGAGGAACGCAACTAAATTGTCATTGTAAGCGCGTGAAACACAGTCCCACCCTATTTCCAAAAAATGAGAAGGTTCAAATTGGTTCAGGGCACTGCAAAGCGCGTGTCTGCTGATCAGTTCAATCCTTCCTGGTCTTTCACCAATGTCTGTGAGAAACTTCGAGAAAGAGCAAGGTTTCTTCTGTCGACGCATCATTCAATTCCCTTTCTTGCGGGTGTCCAATGAAGATTGAATTATCATCACCAATAACATAAATATAATACAGCAGAATAATTCACTTATCACAGTATCAACAATTATTTTTCTATATAATAAGGACTATAATGCGATGGAACAGCGGGAGTTCGTTGGTTGTAATTTTTTCGGTCCTTTGAAACTTCATGAAAACAAAATTTCACCTCGATAGAAATCAAAGAACTGGAATAACAAAAGGTGAATATTTCTTTCCTACATGACGACCATGTTGAAATCACAGCATGAGTATTGAAAAAAAAAAGTTAGCTTATTCTGTCAATGCATACTACGCGAAAATTCGCGAAACCGCGCCATGATTTTAACCCTTTGTTAGATTACTTAAGCACGATTGCATTTTCTTTTCAATTATTTTTTAAAGCCATCATCGGCCCTCACGAAGCGCCTTCTGTTGTACATATATACGTACAAAGCTCAGTATTTCATCGTTTCCGCATCCCATCGCATCGAAAATAATCCGGTTGAAAATGAAGAACGCACTTCAGTTCACCTTGATTAACGTGACCCTCATTGCATCAGTGGTCTTCTTGGTCAACACATGTTGGGCCAGCAGTGCTGAAATAACCCGAACAGTGTCTCCATTATCAATAGCAATAAGAAGCGAAAATGAACACACGACAACAGTTGGCAAAGCTTCGGAAATTGAAAATGTGCAAGAAAAAGGTGTTGACGATTCATCATCAGCGGATGCAAGTGCCACAATACGATTTCGAAGATCAGCGACCAAGACACGAAATGCTGACGACGACCATCATCAACCCGGCCCTGTCCGACACACCTTCTACTTCCCGTCCATAGGAATAAGGCGGAGAACAGCATTTGCAAAATAAAACAGAATGTTATTGCTCCTATTATTGGTGGACATTTATGTCAATATAAAGGATACTACATAATCCATACATTTGTATATATGTAGAGCATTACTGTGAAATTTTACTGCATTTGCTTTCCGTGAAAAGAGACAATATAGAAACTTGCAGTTCAATTTTCCCACCAGATGGACATGAGATTACTTTCCTTATTGCTGGTGATCATTGCTGCTGGAAGCGCGTCTTCTCTGCAAATTCTTTCTGCTGCAGCTGAACCAATCGATTCTCGTAACCCTTCCGCACAGCAGACTGCAGTTCAGGTCTATATTGATTTTTCCTCATTCAAATTGCATATTTATGGTTCGTCATTATGATAATTCGGAATTTTATCATCTTGAATATAGATTTCGACAGAACCCGAAGAACCCTCCGTCGATGAAGCATGGGAAGTGATTCAGAGGAACAAGAGACACGCCGACGTGGATAAAGGGACATTTGCTGGCCGACATTTCAGGGACTTGAAATGGCGACACAGACGGCCATGGATCCGGACTAAACCATACACCCTTAGATATGCTCGCACATAATGGAAGAACAATAAGAAAATCGGACTGAGTTGGCCAGCAGCATGCAGCACCGCGGAAGATTATACAGCATTATTATGTTCTGATCCATTGCAACATAATATACGAAAATATATCCGCTGCTGTCACATTTAAATAAATTCTTATTCCATTCTTTGACGCGAATATGTTTGTTTTAATATAATTTTCAATACATCCGCAGCGAGGTTCTCATCGTTTGTTACACACGCACACAGCAGGTGCTCTTCGATTCGATTTGCCATTATTCCTGCGTTTCTCATCCCAGCCACATTCCCTTTCTTCCGGCATATATATTTGATTATAGGCGAACTTGATCACGGCTGCAGCTCATCTTGCTTCCTTGAAGAAAAAAAAAATATAATAAATGAGTAAAAACTATAATATGGAACAATCATTTCCACATTCAAAAATTAAGCCAACTGATGCCAGCCCATCATCCACGAAAGAAAAAATAGAAATTAAACAAGTAATTTTTGGCCAATGGGCAAATAAGCAAAATCACGCCAGCTTGATGATTGGCACCGGTTTTGCTCTGAAGTCACATTCCTCTAATTGTCCGAGTTACATCATTCACATCTTCACGAATAACAAAAAAAAAAAACCCGTATCCTAAAACATTTGTCTCTTTGAAGAGAAGAATATGTACTTGATGATTGTGGGATGTCGTGAAGGAAGCAAAAAATTATTTTCCGGGTGCCACGTCGTCGTTTGTTATTCTTTATAAGATCTTCTAAATTTTATCCTGTGCGAAACTTGGCCTATGACATAATATACCGTCAGAATTTGACATCACATCTTTGTCATAGAATTGAAATTGTAAAATGAAATAGAAATGCGGTTTCGTATGCGCGCATGAATTCTTAACGTAGTCGAAGACGAACATTAATTGGGTTCTATCAGTAGAGTTTGTTTTTGTCATTCATAAATTATTGGACCTAATTATACTGAGCATTGAACAAAGCTTGAATTTGAATATGCAAGGCTGACTTACTGAGTTTTAATGATCGATTATCTATGATTATTTTCAGGAACTGTATTTTTTTTTTAGCGGTATCAGCCCCGAAAGACAGGAGAAAAACTGCTGATGAAGATTTTCGGAAACTCACAAAGAAAATATTTCAAATATATACAGTAGTTGTAAGTACCACAAAAATTGGACGAAGCAAATTTTGATGCTGAAGAAGAGTTTATTAAAAAAGGAAATTAATGTTGAACAAATTCAACATACGAGTACATTTAATAAGGCGTATCAATCAGCATTAAATTGATTCAGTATCGTCAAAAATCTCTCAATACTACAAAAAATTATTTCTTTGCATCAAGTCCCGGAATTTCGATGGCCTCCTCTTCTTCTCAAATGCATTATAAATAGAATTTAGATGTCTTTCTAAGGATGAAAGGATGAACATTTTTCGCGATTTGCTGCAAGTAAAAAAGATGAGAATTTCCACCACGAAGTGAAAATGGACACGCACAAAGAGAATGTCGCATTCGGTTCGTTCGCAAGTTCTTCCATGATTGTCATTATGACAGGAACTCGTGAAATCACAGCATTTGATTCACCGCATATAATCCCTTGTTTCCTTTCATCAGCAGTTGAATAACAAAGCTATTGTTTTCTTTTTTTCTTCATAAAACAAGTTCCCATGAATATAAAGCTGAAAACCTCGGTGACAACTCACAGTATATAGCCCATCATAATTTTGATTCGAAAAAAATTAGGAAAATCTTCTCACAATAAATAATCTGGCATCGCAATGCCAACCTTGATCAGGGTATTCTGCCAAAAGTGAAAATGCCGAGTAGAGCGTCTCCAATAACAAAAAAACGAAAAGAAGTGAACATATTTTTTGGCAGCGAACAAGCAGGAAAAATCAGCAATGGAAAAAATTGAAAATCAAAATCGGAAAATTGGCACAAAAAAACGAGGAAAACGTTCGCTGCTGTCTCGAGAAATCTCACGAACTGAATTTTTTAAAAACTGCTCAACTCGAAAGCAATTATTTTTATTTAAATCCCAATTTATTTAACTTTTTTTTTCGAGGGAAAATCAACGGTTATAAAGAAACGCTGTTGCATTTTCCAGATACAGTATGATGAACATGAAAATCCTGTTCCTCCTCATCATCGCGTGTGCATCGGCCTTCCTGACGCAAATCCCTTCTGCAAATGCTGACAACGACGATGATAAGCTAATCAATGTGCATAATCAGACTGCGCAAAAGCAACCGATCATCATCCGTGATGCTGAGCCTAAAGAAACCGTGAGTGGAAAATTTACCAAACATGTTCATCCCTCCATCGTCATCTGCTAATACATAATGCACCTAAACAATTTCAGTCCTCATCATCAGAAGAATCCGAAGAGCTTTCCCCAGATGAGAAATGGAAAGCATTTCGCAACAAGAGACAAGCCCTTGGAGGACCAGGACGTTTCTTCTGGGATAGACAGTATTACACCCGGACCAGGCGACCAACTGTCAAAGTTAACTATGTTACTTATGCTGGGCGGGGTTGAATAAGTCGCAAGACTTTTTGGTTTATTTAGTAAAAATATCTGCTGCATGAAACAGCGATCATTTCCATCCAATATAATTCTCACAAACGTTAAGAACACTCAATTTAAAACTTTCTCCCTTTCATTGGTGCAGAAAAAAACAGTGCAATGTGCTTTATTGAAATGCTCAAGTATAGACGAGTTTTCAAAATCTTCAACAACAAAAAAAAAAAAATTCTATCAGAGAAATTCATTGGAAAAATTACTGAGCATCAATGAAAAATGTATATTTACCATGGCTGACTAAAGTTTGAGCAGCTTCTGATGATCCAACTATTGGATTGGCTTAAATCATTTTTTTAGTTGCTGGTAAATATTTTTAGAATTTTAGAAACCTTTTATTTTTCTGCACGAGAAAAATGCAAACTTCCTGCTGCTGGCAACAGCCAACAATTATTTGATTTATTATTCTGCAGTGTAGCAAGTGAAAGTTTAGAAACACAGTTCACCAACGCCCAAAATGTTCATTGATTGTACTAAATGTTGTAGTTTTTTTTATGATGTGCTATAACTTTGAGGGATTGAATTTAGAAAACAGATTGTTATCACTTCCCATGTCCCAAGTACATCAGTAATCAAGACATGAGTCACTCAAAGTCTGCCCAAATTTCAAAATTATTCAAAAGGAATCATCCCTAGGATCAATTAAGGGATATACATTTATATTGAGCATCAAAGTGTGATAATGAGAAAATGGCTTCATAGGTTTACAATTTCAACTATTTGCCAAATTAATAATTTTGGGATATCATGAACATCAATGCTGAAGTTTCACATGAGCAAATGATTTCAAGTCAATCCAGGGAAACAAAGCCATATACATACTTGTATACAATATAGTACTATGTCAAACTCACAATTTCAAGCAAAACTCAGCAACACAGGAACCATTTCCAGAATTTCCACAAACTACTAGCGCCCTCTACTGCTGCTGAGATCTGCTGGCCCAACAACCGCAGAAAATAATCTGCTGCCAAATTTTTGATCGTTCTGCAACGCAGCAAGCGATGACGATGATGATTCTGCCGGAATGTTGGGAGTTTGCAAAGCATCAGAAATGACACTGAGTTCCTTCGAGTTACTTCGATTCGGCTCTCCAATCATATCATCTATAAAGCAACCATTTAAAAAAATATACACACAGTGACTTCAAAATCGACAAAGAAATACTGAATCACGTATAATAAGAAGCGCAAAAAATCTGCATTAAATCGATCACTCTCGCACACACGCCTTCGATTCTCTAATTAATATTAACCAACACATAGAATAAGTCTTCTGAAGAAAATTCAGCTAGAATTGATTTGAAAATACATTTTTCAGATTAAAAGAGCATCTGGAGCTTAACTTTAATTTACGCACAGACTCCTGTTTAATGTAATCTAAAGAAAATAAATGGGATGAAGGCGCATTTTCTAAATTCGCGGAACACACGATTTTAATTTTTGAGGCACAAGAAAAAGGCATATACTGTATATGAACACGAAAATTGTAGTTATTCTCACCGAGGGTCCAAGAAGCGATCAGATCAGGCAACTCAGCCCCCGTAACATTTCTCTGGCTCCTGTAAAGTCTATCCTGGGTCAGCACCCACTGTCCTTTTTGCACAACAGCAGCCGTTCTTCGCATTCCAGAAACCATCTGATGATGATGAACAGCACCAGCAGCATTCATGTCCATCGCGGACGATCTTCTTCGAATGATTGCTGTGTCTTCAGCACTTGGGTGACAGCACGACGAGTCACACTGCTGACATCTGGGGTAGTTTCTCATTGCTTCAAAAAGACTGCTGCAACTCGTCACTGCTTCCAATTCTTGAAACGTCATGGTGCTGCTGCTGGGTACAACAACTAAATGTAACATTATTCCTTCCAAATAAAATCTCGAAACACGCTTTTCATAATTTTGGATTTCATTGAAAAATAAATTTAGTTTTCCGTCACTAAAAAACGCATCAGGATTGAATTTCACGACAGTTTTATATGACGCAGGAGCAGGACGTCGTCTTTTATCAATTTCGCAAAGCCCTATTCTCGCCTTTGATAATGACGAGTTCTAAAAATGGAAAAGGCGCGTCTTGAAAAAAAAAAAATTGAACGACGCATATAAAAGCATACAACGTACTTTTCGAACCTGTCGCAGTTGCTGATGTAGCCGATTGGGACGCTGTTCGCTGCAAACCCATCTACGAAAATCCCTGCAATAATAAACCCACGAAGCTTTCGAAAAATAAAATTCCGCGAAATAAAATTACCATCCATTACAGCAGCAGTGTCCAAAGTCGACCTTGACATTTGAATCGATATTTGGTTCGCAGCCGCCGGCGGTGGCTCGAGACTCATAGTGACAGATGCCACGGGATCGCCTTGCTTGTTACGGGCTTGCAGGACCCATTGAACTTCCGCCAACTTCAGTTCGATATTCCTGTCGTCGGATTTGATTTTCTCATCGTTATTATCGGAAACCATTCCTCTTCCAATAACAACAGGGACTGATGGTTCTTCAGCAGCAGCAATTGGTAGTTGGCCGTAGTCACGGAAGCCATCGTTCGAGGTCAAATCCGATCTGAAAAAAAAAATGTAATCAACAGAATATCCAAGCTTATATGACATTGATCAGAATTATATCTCTTCAATTTTCCTCTATCGAAAAATTCTCTTCAATCTGAAAAATCCAGATCATCAGTTTTTAACAAAATGTTTGAACCATTCCTCAACTGCTGTATGTCGTAAAATGTACTTGAGTAACACACGAACCTTTTTTCTCAGAATTGAGAAGGAAAAAAGGGGGTGCTGTGCCTTCGTAGGCGGGTATACATCTTTCAAATAGTTTTACAAGTTTAAATGTAGATTAAATTGGATTTTAATGGAAAAACTTCGACCAATTGTAACAGAAAAAACTTATTGTAATGGAAACAATGGAAAATTAGTTGAATTCAGGTTCACTTCATGTCTAAAAATCGCCTCATAGTATTTTTATTTGTTTAATATCGCAGTTTTAGAGACACTAAAATAGAATGCAAATCTCACTCCCGGGATAGAATTTTATCGAAGTTTTTGACTACGAAACTCAGGTGCGTGATTTGTCTTACACGAGGGCGCGTGATACTCTGCATTAAATACGGTATAAATGCATACAGTACTTGTAAAAGATCCTTGAGAAACACGCGACAGAAAAATTCACCTATTATTCTCGTAAGGGGTATTCACAGGCAGCATTTGCTGCTGCTGCTGGGTTCCAGCACTATTAATAATTGCACTAGTGCTTCCACGGTGCACCTGGAACCGCAATCCCATCACGCATGAACTATTTCTCTCGCTGTCCGGGAACTCCAAAGAAAACAGCCCAGAGTCCATGAAAGCAAACGTCTTGTCAAACTGCGCAGCACCGATGTTGATGGCCTCAATGACTGAAACTGGTGCCACAAGCCGAAGCCAACCTGTTGTGCACACATAGTAAATACAGAATATACGGCCAATTCCGGAAATCAAGTACAGTATGAGGAGTTTCACGCTTCCGCGCGGACCTCCTTATGAGCTCCCAGCAGTTAATTCGAACCTTTTCCTCTACATTATCCTGGAGGCGGCTTTGTCCATGACAAAACAATTCCGGAAATCAAGTACAGTATGAGGAGTTTCACGCTTCCGCGCGGACCTCCTTATGAGCTCCCAGCAGTTAATTCGAACCTTTTCCTCTACATTATCCTGGAGGCGGCTTTGTCCATGACAAAGGATTTCTGTCATGGACAAAAATCATTTGCTAAAACTTTACCTTTCAGAGAAGTTGTATAAGAAATGACAATTCGAAACTATCTCCTATAGACAGTCGAGGCCGCGCAAATGCCGCGGGGGAAACTGGTATGACCTAACTTGTACGGCTCTCGCGTCCTTCCATCCTACGCGAAAATTACGAGAAAAAAAGAAGAGAAGCCTCCAGCATCAGTAATGTAGGAAGAAGGAGGAGGAAAAGGTCCAAACTGACAGAGAGCTCGAAGTCCGTACCAAAGTCTGTGCGGAAACGTGTTATCCTAGCATACTCGTGTGGAAAGTAAGTACGTGTTTTATCAATGGTTTTCAGCGTGAACTCATTATATTGCTTGGGAAAAGTCGGTTCCTTTACTACTCGAGGAAACCATGAGGCATTGCGGACCGGTTGTAGGTGGCCAAAGAAGGTGCACCTGCCAGAGCCTTGTGCAGAGGAGTGCATCCCAGCAGAGCCCCGTCATCATCAGCATCTGATGATGCTCGCTTATTTCCATGATGGCCACTAATAACAACAGATCTTCCAAAACTTTCGCTTTGACCCCAACTGCAAAAAAAAAAAAAAAAACAGTGAAAAGGAATGCAAGTTTTTAAAAATGACCGAGATGCAAAATGCATTTGTCTTTCTAAATCTCAGCGAACATCATACCAATAATAGCCTTTGGCAGGAGCATGAGGATATCTATGCACAGACTTAGAGTGAGAGGTCCGACACAATAATAAAAGTAGTCGACTACTACCGCTGACTCATTACCTTTGGCTGAGCTTATCATAAAGGAAGGTCACTCGGACACTTTTCCTTTGTCTGCAAAAATAAAATCTTAGCGTCAAAAAAGTCGACTTTCCCTGGAAGTATGCGGAGATTTTTAAATCCATACGGACAAGTCACAACAGTATCAAGCAAAATGCCGAACTTCGTATACATGAAGTACAGTAATATTTAATTTCGAGCAACATTTTTCGACATATAGCTTAAAGCAGTAATAAAATGGTTTTCCGATACAGTAATCGCTCATATCTATTCGGCAAAGGCAAGAAGAAAAATCACCCGCAAAATTCAAAGTCTTCTGCTGATGGTGAGGATTAAGGCGGACAAATCAGCAAAAGAGTCAATTTGTTGTGCTGTGCGGTGAATTTTCTAAAATTGTCACAATGATAAAAAAGTCGATGCACGGAATTGCAGCAGATGAACCTTATCAAGTCCAACTTCAATTAAGGGATCGGCCAAAAAATTTAAGTTAGGGAAACAAGTATTTTTCTTGGAGAAAGAAAGACAAATTACAAGAAAGTTTTAATTTCAAGATATTCTAGGCCTCAAATTGCTTCTTAAATGAGTTCACAGGATGCTGACGTCAATAGATACGTGTCTGAATCTCACTCTCCAGGCTGTGTTATTATTTTCATCAGCTGATGATGGCGACTGAGTAATGGAAACCGACTCGAATAGTATTTCCTTCCAGTGAGCCTGTGAAAAGGAAACAGGACAAAAGTAAAATCTTATCGCCAAAAATTTCGACTTTCCCTGGAAGTATGCAGAGATTTTTAAATCCATACGGACAAGTCACAACAGTATCAAGCAAAATGCCGAACTTCGTATACATGAAGTACAGTAATATTTAATTTCGAGCAACATTTTTCGACATAGCTTAAAGCAGTAATAAAATGGTTTTCCGATACAGTAATCGCTCATCTCTATTCGGCAAAGGCAAGAAGAAAAATCACCCGCAAAATTCAAAGTCTTCTGCTGATGGTGAGGATTAAGGCGGACAAATAAGCAAAAGAGTCAATTTGTTGTGCTGTGCGGTGAATTTTCTAGAATTGTCACAATGATAAAAAAAAAGTCGATGGACGGAATTGCAGCAGCTGAACCTTATCAAGTCCAACTTCAATTAAGGGATCGGCCTTTTTAAATTCAATCCCTTTGTTCATAAAAAGAACCTCTTTCTTTCTGTTTAATGTTCTTTCAAAATTAAAGTTCTATAAGATCCGGAGTTTAACGAAGAATTTACTCAAGTGTCCTACGACTGCAGAGAGTCGATGGTTCATTAGCCCAATTAGTCTTTCACTTCTTTTAAAAATGCATTAAGTTAAAATTTCATCGCTTCATTGTTCTGTCCTGAGTCTATAAAATAATCACCGCCAGAAAAATCGAGCTATAAATACGGGGAGAGCCTTCAAGCTAAGGAGGTTTTTAATGAATTGTTTGCAAGGGAATTCAGACAGGGACTTGAAAAAAAAACATAAAAGACTTCGGAAGGTTTCCAGCTTCAACTGCAATTTTTCCTTCAAACCCATCAAAAGTGCAACACTAAAAAAAGATGGAAACTCACAGGATTCGTATTTTTCTTGCGCAATCTGTGCCAAAGCCTGGGCAGCATTTCAGGAGGCAGAGAGTCGGACTCTTTGTCCAAGATGAAAGCTATTTGTTCAACATCGAACATGGCTCTGAGTTTGAACACGTTTTCAACGAAGCACGCCTCATCGATGCTTCCGACGAAGCAGGAATCTTCGATGTCCGATTCAGGAGAACTTGTTCCTTCGAAAAGCCCTCGGATTTGCTTCTCGTACTCGTACCCGGGTTTGAGGACAGACTGCGTCACTATATACGCATAATAGGAACAGTGAAAATAAATTTATCCAAAGAAAGAGAATATGAAGTTGAATACAACTTATGAAACAATCACCTGAATTCAAAGTGATGACGCATAGTTGAGCATTGACATCCACCAAGAGTCCTTCATATATTGCTCCTTCGGCGGACAAGAAACAAAGTCTTTTCCCCAGCAGCTCCATGAATAGATCGGCAAAGGACACCACTAGTCTTTTAGCACAACCAGAAGTCATTTTGATTTCGACGAAGTTTATATTGCTGATGATGTGAACTTCGACGCGATGAGAATCGTCTGTTTCACGTTTTCGGAGAAATTCGCAGGTGCATGGGATAAATACCATAGCATGATCTTAACATAACTCATCATGCCCCAACACATATTTCAGTCGCCGACGAAAATTAATGCAGTGGCTTGGATTTGAAAATAAAAACATCTATCGGATCACTGCACAAACTGTTTTGTAAGTATATATGAATTATACACTTCATGCATTTATAGCGATCACTTATAGGAGTTGTAGCACAGTCAGGTCGTCTGCTGAATGACGTTCAGACACAGGCACTATTTTGGCGATGAAACGAATTGATCAGCTTGATTCTTGAATAATGAGCAATCAATACATTGACATCACTTGTTCCCACCTTCTGCAGAAGCGATACAACCGTTTCCGAAACCGAAAGATTATTCCGACATGCATAATTGAAGGTAATGAGTGTCAACACATCAGCAAAGACAGTTTGCCGAGTGAAAATACTATACCGTATTCATCACGAAAAACGTATGGGGGTTGAAAATTCATGCGTATTGGTCAAATTTTCAGACAGCGTTCCTGCAGGGATTCACGATAATACAGAGGATTATGAAGCCCTGCATGTTGTACATTTTCGTGTGTTTTTCTAGCATCTCAAAATATTTGTCACAGAAAATACAACATTTTACCATGCTTTTGGGAAATATCGTTCACCCATTTAAATAACAAGTGGATCGAGAGCTTTAAACCTTTATGAAGAATAGTGGAACGAGTTTACTATAAGGACTAGAGTTGTTACATAAGGACTACTACTTCCGCGACTAACTATTTACACCTCGTATTAACGCAACTCCAAAATTCAATAATAATCTAGAAACATTTTCGAATTGAGCAGGTTGAAAGACATTCGATTGCCATCGCGGACTTTTGGCCGATTTCATGTGCGAGAAAATCTAAAAAAAAGATTTCAAATCGTAAAGAACCGAACCTTGTCGACAAAATTTTCCGATCCATCGTCACTACTAATTTTGTCTCCACAATATTATACAATACTGTATTACACAAAAGATTTAAATTATTATTTTAGAATTTCTAACGATGCATTTTTAAAATAAATTCCAATATATAACCGTACTATTGTTAAATTTGGGTTATACATGCACTGATACAATATAGTGCGTACTGTTCACTGTATATTAACCGCTATCCCGTGCATGAAAAGAATAAATTCAGATGCTGCTGTACACCACTCTTCGAGCCGGAGAGAAAGTTTTTCACCAGAAGAACCGTTTGTAATTTCTTATTCTCATCGAAATCTTTGCAGGAATTATGAGCGAGAATGGAAATAAATTTTAGACAGGCCATCATGAAGCAATCTTCCCGGACTTGGCCATTCACACTTAGCATACATGATCGACACGGTAACGGCACCGCACACTGTTCGGCAAATCGACGCATCAGAGAGATGTGTGCGACAATACATTTTCAAGAATCGCTGACTACACAATTTTAGAAAATTTAAAATCCGATTTTCTCGGCCGTGAATGCTCTCGTATCTTGACAGATTCCAAGCAACACGGACATGATTCTTCGCATTTCCTGCATTAATGAATATGCGAAAAGCACCAATAAAGATTTACTAAAATGTGATTTCGTACAAACCTTTCCAGCAAGTGCCTATATAGTCAGCCCTTCTAATTTGATTTTGAAACCTCGAAGTCAAGTAACTAACTACCACTGACACAGCTGTTCAAGGATGGGCCTTTCCTGCCGCAAATCTGATTCAACCTCCGCAACATTGCAAGTTGAAAGACGCTTACAGTATATGTGTAGAGTCATAAGTGGGAAAACTGATCTGCACATTCAATGAAATTCTCCAATGTTTTGCTGGCGTTCATCAACCCCATCTGACTTGTATTCCATTCCTCACTGATCATTAAAAATAATTAGACAAAACTT
>CAJPEX010002519.1:0-38581 GCA_905338405.1 Notodromas monacha
TTCGATTTTGAACCCGGGTTTCGAACCGGGTTCGTGAACGTCCAGGAAGAATTTCTGGTCCGTACCCTTTATCAGCTCCGGCCGCTGGAATAAAATTGTAAAAGAAATTCATCAATTGGGAAGATTTGAATTTGGAAAATAATTCTGCTCCTTGTATTAAAGTCCTGAATTTTCTATAAGTGCCTTATATAATAACTTAACAAAATTTGAGTAATGTTCAACTTTTAAAAAATCAAAAATCAAAAGGAGGAATGTGGTTAAAATGCCTCAATTTTCTGAAAATAACACTATACATACTTTTATCCCTTTTTGCTGAGTATAAAAACCCTTCAAGATTCATGTATCTCCTTTATTGTGGACAGAACTGGGAATAAACAAAAGACTTCTTTCTAGCAGAAATAGTCTTATTCACACAACCCACAATTTCCACAAGACGAAGACACAAGACCTTGGAGATTTCCTACACAAGATGTATCAACAATGGTCAGTGCACTATAATGACTGATTTTGGCAGAAGCTTCTGCAGTTTATATACTCCAGAATCTAGGGATATATTACAGTGAGACCCCAAGATACCAAAGTAATTGGTGCATCAAGAGTGTCCCCCAGGTTGAAATGTCCCTAAGTTGAGTCTTCTTTTTCCCATAGACTTACATTATATAATTTTTAATTGGTGTTTTGTGGAAGATAGGACAGCACTCTTTTTTGTTCATTGTATACAGGTATCCACAAAAAGTATTCCCCCTCTTACTGAAATGTATTTGCAATTTTATCACAAAATGTTCCTATGTCAAGTCAGTGTCCTCATGTTGGGACTTATTTATTGATTTTTCTGGGAAAATAAGTGTTCCTATGTCAAAGTGTCTGCAGGTCAAGGCATCCACATGTGGTGGTCTCACTGTATATTCCATATTTACTGAAGTATCATGCACCCTGGAGTAAGGTGCACACAGTGGATTTTCAGTTGCAAATTGCGCTAAAATTGTATACCCCAGTAAGACACACACCCCAATTTTTAGTGAATCTAAAACCATAAAATTTTGGAAATAAATTCAAAAATTTTGACTTTAGACATGAATTGAACAAAAATTGGATGAACTTTCAACTTTTTCAGTAAAAAAAGTTTTCTTGCTACATTTGTTCAAAATTTCTCCATTATAGTTAAGTATAATGCACACATAACTTCCTCAAACTTCTTGAAAAATGTGTACCCACTTATGATGCGCACCCCTTTTTTCTTCTGAAATTTGAGAAAAAATGTGCGTGTGGTACTTGAGTAAATGCAGTAACAATAATATTGTTGTACCAGGAAGAGGTACTTAATAGAGGGACAGATCCAGGTTGGAAGGATGAAGTACAAATCTGCGCATTCAACAAAGGTCAAGTCGGAATATAATATATTGATAATAAATATTCTATGCTTGTATCTTTGTTCTTTCTTTCCTCTTTTCTCTCACTTGAGTTGTACCCCTGTACAACTTCTCACTCATAATTATTTCATTGAGATAATTTCCCAATGACAACAATACTATACAACACACTTCCTAATGGTCTATGTATTTATATATGCTCACTTTCTTCTTTGGTTCATGCCAAACATCCAGCCAAACATAGTGGATTGTGGTCTTGAACAAATGGCCTCAATCCATTTCTGGACAAAGTTCTCTAGCCAAATCACAGTTTCCCTTGAGATAATACTGAGATAATGTTATATTGGGTGTAGAACTATTCATAAGTGAAGGTATATGAAAATAGAACAATTCTTTAGAGAAATTCTAAAAAAGGCCTAAATTTGTTTGTCTGAACATTTATTCAAGGGCTTGATGCTTATTTGAGCAGTCTGATGTGCATGCATGTAAGCAGAAGCAATGAAGCACAGTTGAACCTCTCAAAGTCAAATTTTTAGGGGCCAGGAAAAAAAATTTGACTTGGGGGGGGGGGGGGGTTGATTTTTGGAGGTTTTCAGATAAGGAAACAAAAATGTATGCTGCAAGGCAAAGTAAAGCAATCATGGGAAATTGTAAATGAGGATATTCTGGGCCTTGCTTCTTAATGCATTTACAGCTTGCTGAACTTGGAGGCAGGGGTTCATTTGTTTAACTAGTCTATCACTTCCTTTCAAGCTGAGTCAAATAATTTATTTATTTATTTTCTCTTTCATGTTTCAAGGAAATAGTAGCCAAAAGGCCTCAGAAAATGTGACTTAAGGAGGTTTGGGAGAAAAAGACTTTGAGTTGGGGATGCTTTCAATAATGCATTGTTTCTAAAGGAATTCAGACAGGGACTTGAAAAAAATTCGACTTACAGAGGTTTGACTTATCAAGGCTCAACTGTGCAAACTTTATTCTATTTGTAGGTGCAATAATATTTGGAAATCACATATGAAATGAGGACACTGACATCGAACAAACACAAAGTGAAAGAACTTTCAAGTACAAAATATCAAATCTTCAAGCAAGAAAAGGCAAAATCATGAAATTTTCATCTAAGGGATTTCATGGTCAATCAATGAGACAAGATGCTTTCAAAAATAAATATTGAATGATAATTCAAAACACACAAAGGCAGACATTTTTGGAGGTATGCATTCAATTCCAAGCAATTCCAGCACAGTGACCCTGCTGTGCACCTGAAGTGTACCTACATTTTTCTGTTGCACATGTACATCCTCAAAGTGGCCCAATTGTGTGTTCACACCAGAGTTACTCAGGGTCACATTTGTCATAAATAAGTTACACGAAGGTTACAGTTGGCGAATTTTTGCAATACTCCTGTTATGTCACATTTGTGCACCAAATGTAGCGCTGGAATGGTTGCAAAATTTCTATCAACAGAGGTGCATGCTTGTATTGCTTGCAACCCCAGAATAGCCCATGTACACCAGTTATTGTGACCCCAGTTGTGGGGTCACACAAAGAATAGCTCCCCAGCAGTCCCCACTCAGATTTGGTACCTTCCAGAAAAAAAATTGTTTTCATCTGCCTTTGAATTTTTTTTTTTTTTGTAGGTCAGGTAATGTATGACTTTCAGCAGTTGTATTCTAAGGAACGTCAAAATTAATGGAAGATAAATTACCATCAAAGAAAAGATGGGCTCCCATTGACCCCGTCTCCCGGTTCTCCGCAAGGCAGTCATCACGTGATTTCCTCTAGTGGTCGACTCTGCTGAGGATGAATGTTTCCTGTTTGACGATTTGGCTGATTTGGTTCTTTTCTCTGGCCTTGGAAGATCCATGGGATACCTGACTTGGATAGGGAATCCGTCGAGACAAACGGAAGAATTCACGTTGTACACCAGGCATTTTTCGTGGGCATCTCGACCCCGGAGGTAATTTTCTATCCGTTCTTCCGGGTAATCATCCGACAATGATGAGAGGACGTCTCGAGGCGACCTCTGGCCGAACTTCATCGCATCTGCGGGTACCAAACCAATCTTCTGTACAGTACAGTATACAGTATACTGTATTTACCAAAGTACCACCTATGACATGCACCTACAAAGTATGACATGCACCCCTTTTTTTCTTCTGAAATATGAGAAAAAAGGGGTGCATGTCATAAGTGGGTATACACATTTTTCAAGAAGTTTTAGGTAGTTATAAGTGCATTATATTTGATTATATATTGGAGAAATTTGGAAAAAATTTAACAAGAACACTTTTTGTAATGGGAAAGTTGAAAATTGATCAGATTTTTGTTCAATTTTATTTCTAAAGTCAATTATCTGTTTTTATTTTCAAAATTTTTTGGATTTAGATACATTAAAAGTTTGGGTGCGCAGCTTTTAGCCAAATTTCCAACTGAAAACCCCTGTGCATGCCTTACTTGAGGGTGCATGGTACTCAAGTAAATACAGTAATTACAGTACAGTGAGACCCCCAGATGAGGAAATGACTGGTGCATTAAGTTTAAGTGTGACCCCAAGTCAAAATGTCCCTAAGCCAAGTCTTGTTTTCCCATAGACTTACATATTATATAACTTTTAATTGGTATTTTATGGAAGAAATATTCTTCAGAACTCCAAGAAAAAAAATTTGTGTGCCATTTGAATTAGTGAATATCTTTTCCATGCAATAAGAACATTTGGAAAATTGAATAGTATACCACTGTACAGTACATCAAAATACTGTATTGGCATCTGTATATACCACTGTACAGTACATCAAAATATTGGCATCTGTAAAAATGACATCCAAGTCACAAAAAGAGAATAAGGAATAAGTCCCTCTGTGCTGCAGGTAATTTTTTTAATTAGCTGAATGGATCAGAAAGTGACAGAAAGTACCAAAGAATTTTTCTTACATAGATCTTAGGGTTGGAAATATTGTATCTGTTTCTTGAAATTAAGCCTGATAAAAATCAATTTTCCTAAAATTTATTGGCAATTTCATCATGCAGTGTCCCCATGTTGAGTCAGTGTCCCTATCTTGGGCCTCTTTTATGATTTTTTTTGTTGAAAAATAAATGTATCTAAGTTGATTTTTCCCCATGTTGAGGTGTCCACATGTGGGGGTCTCACTTTATTGGCATCTGTAAAAATACATCCAAGGCACAAAAAGAGAATCAGGAATCCCCCCTTATGTGCTACAGGTAATTTTTTTTTTAATTAGCTGAATGCTGGATTGGAAAGTGACAGGAAAAGTACCAAAGAATTTTTCTTACATAGATCTTAGGGTTGGAAATATTGTATCTGTTTCTTGGAATTAAGCCTGATAAAAGTCAATTTTCCTAAAAAGTATTGGCAATTTTATCATGCAGTGTCCCCATGTTGAGTCATCAGTGTCCCTATCTTGGGCCTTTTTATGATTTTTTTTTTATTGAAAAATAATTGTCCCCATGTCAAGAGGTGTTCACATGTGGGGGTCTCACTGTATTTGTTTGAATTATTATGCGCACCAAAAATGTTTTAAAAAATTCAGAAAAATATATTCACAAGGATGACGCACAGCCACTTTTTGAGCTCCATTTTTTTTAAAGGAAAACGGTTTGGGCGTTACTTGACTAGCTCGAGTAAATATTGGGTTCAATATTTACAAACTCACAATAAATGAACCAGTACAAATACATATAAATACGGTATATATATATATATATATATATATATATATATATATATATACAGTAGCAGCACTTATTATTATACCGTGTAGTGGGATGTTCGGCAGCAACAGCGACGACACAAAGAGCAGGAAAAAAGGAGCACTGCTGATTTTCAGCGTCCAACACTTCGACATAGCAGCGAAATAATCTACACTATAACCAGTCTTCCGCTCATAATAGCGAGAGCAAAAATATAAATAAAAATACATAATAAAATGAAATACATATTTATTATACAAATGTTGGAGCCGGAACCCGGCGCTCAAGTTTCGGAAGGGCCGGGTTCCACCAACGAAATAAAATAAAGACGTCACGGAGGGGAGAAAAAAAAAAGAAAAAGAAGAAGAAAAACAGGCTGAATAGGATTTATCTGATGAGGATGAAAAGGTTTATATAGGCAGAGCTTTTAGTTCACACAACGAACTTCTTCCGGGAAAATGTCGTTTTTGGCGTGATTGGATATTGTGCGCGCAAATATTGACGAGCTGAGCTCAGCTACAGAGAGTGAAGCTTTAAACTTGGGAATATGATAGAATAAGATGGTGCTTTTCATACCTACAGTAGAATCGTTTTACAAGGAATTTTGTTATAGTGAATGATCAATAATGCAAAAAAGTTGTATTCAAGTCCCTGCAGAATAGCTACAATGATAAAAGAGTTCCTTTTTAACAATTTTTTTGTAATACAGTGTTACCCCCAATCACATGCAGACACCTTGAAAAGTAGACAATATACCACATGGGGACATTTATTTTTCAATAAAAAAGGCCCAACACACAGACACTGTTGGGCATGCATGCCGTGTACAGTAACATACTCAACAAACAAATTCCTAGGAGTAAAAGTATTCCCCCTCCTCAAACATAATTGACCTTATCTTTTCCTGTTCTGATTGCAAACCTAAAGCCTTGTGAAGGTTAATTATTATTGGTAGTATATAAGCAGCTCCTTTTCATCATCATCATTCAGAATCAGTTTTATCAAGTGTGTTATGAACAAACTATATTCAGCAAGTTGAGTTTGATTGAGTTGTTTATTCACTTATTCCTTGAAATATATATACTTGACCGTTTAAACTAGGAATTCCTAAATGGAATCCCAGTCCTGTCCCAGACTGAATAACGTGTTTCATTATTTTTTAATCTGGACAGCACTTGAAATCAAATTATATTGAGACACATTTGTCCCCAATAGACACTGCCTCAACACGAGGATATTTTATGATAAAATTGCCAATAAATTTCAGGAAAATTGACTTGTATTAGGCTAAATTGCAAGAAACGGATGAATCCAACCCTAAGATCTATGCAAGAAAAATGCTTTGGTACTTTTCCCATCACTTTTGCATCCATTCAGCTAATTAAAATAAATTACCTATAGCACAGAGGGACTTCCTTCTCTCTTTGTGACTTGAATGTTATTTTACAGATGCCAACATTTCAATGAACTGTACAGTGGTATACTATTCAATGCTCCAAACTTTCCTATAGGGTTGACAATATATTCACTGAATCAAATTCAAGTGGCAAGCAGAAGTTTTTTCATGGAATTCTGAAGAATATTTCTTCCATGAAGAACCAATTAAAAATTGTATAATGCAAGTCTATAGGAGAACAAGACTCAACTTAGGGACAATTCAACTCAGGGACACTCTTGATGCACCCATTACATCCAAATCTGGGTTCCCAATATGGTTTTGCTATTATAACAAGTTTATACAGTACTGTATACATATAATACACTGTTTTTTGTGTGTACAGAATCACCCAAGTGTCCATTAAATTTATTCATTTCAGGCAATTTTTAGGTATTTTTTCACTTGGAGCAAAACTTCATGAAAATTAAAATAATCAACAATCAAAATTTGCTCTTCTTTTAGCATGGTATGAATAAACTTGACACAAGTTTCCCATAAAATTGTTTTCACTTAGGTTATCTCTCGCGTTCTTTCAAGTTTGTGAAGCACTTCCCTTCATCTTTTTCGCGATATCCCAATGCACATTTCTTTTTCTTTTTGCCAAGAAAACGGATTTTAGAACATATGCACTTGAGTCACATGATCACCCTGAATTGAATAATGTTTGTTTTTCCTTCAATTTCGGAAAATGTTTTTTGACCAGGAGTTTCGGTTTTTTTCTAGGCACTCATCCTAGAATTAAAGCATTTTTGCAAGGAACTTTTGCACAGTTTTCCCGCGACGAGTTTCAGTTGGTCCACGAATTCTGCTCCACCAGTGAGATGAAGTGTTTTCCGATCCTTGGCTCGATCTGAAGAAAAATAAAATTGTTCCTCATATATAATACAGTATTTCAATGATTTCCTCTATTTTTATGCCCTAGTTATTTATGGGTTATGGCACTAAGTATGCCAAATTTTCATTGCAAAAAAAGTCCAGGGGATAATATGCTTTAGCCCAAATTTAAAGCATATTTTGGCTCACCTTCCACAAACTTGACAATGTCTTCAGGTTCTATAGGGGGAGCATTTTTCTTCAGGACAACAAAAGCCCTGGGACGATTTTCATGACCACACTTGACACCAGCAACCCCAACTTTGAAAACTGACTCATGCTGAATGATGAGGTCATCAATTTCAGATGGTGCAACCTGGAAAAAAGTTCCAATGATAACACTTGAGTACCGTATACCGTATTTACTCAAGTACCACGCTCCCTCAAGTAAGGCGCGCACAGGGGTTTTTCAGTTGAAAATTGTGCAAAAATCTTATCCCTGAGTAAGACACGCACCCCAATTTTTAGTGAATCTAAAACCATAAAATTTCAAAAATAAAAACAAAAAATTTGACTTTAGGCGTGAATTGAAAAAAAATCTGATCAATTTTCAACTTTTTCAATACAAAAATGTTTTCTTGTTATATTTGTTCCAAATTTCTCCATTATAATTAAGTATAATGCAAACTTAACTTCCTAAAACTTCTTGCAAATTTTGTACCTGCTTATGATGCGCACCCCTATCTTTTCTTCTGAAATTTGGGAAAAAATGTTTGCGTGGTACTCGAGTAAATACAGTATATTATGAATTGGATTGAACAGCAGGCTTTATTTCCTGCTTTTTAGTATTCACAAGGCTCAAGCAATGTCCTGCATCTCCAGACCACCTTCCCTCCCCACCTGCATTCATCCAAACACATTCCATCATATCACAATAGAAAACAAAGAAATAAGCGGTATATAGATATTGAAAGAAAGGAAAATGCATCCCAAAATGTACAATTGCACAACTGATGTAAGTGCATATACCCTTTCTTCCCCTCCCTGATAACAAAAACAAAATGTCAGCAATTCAACTTGCAGCATAAGGCAAGTACTGAACTCAAATTGAAGCACAAGGCGTTCAGACTCAGCCTCCAGCAGATACGGTTTAGTTCATTGGACAATGTGTATCTTTGATGAGAAATCATGTAAAGATAACAGTTGATCTTGGTCCTCTGAGGTTTTGGAAAGAGTCTTTTCATTGAATTTGAAGAGAATTGAGTATATGCTGAGGAACTTATGTACTACAGTATAACCAGAATTCATCATTATAGAGGAAGATCTGTAAATGTGTTGCTGTTATTTCCCTCATGTTGCAAAACCTTATCACACATTTTTTCCTCCAAATGTCAAAATATGCAAATGTAATGAAAATGCAAGTAAAAATCTGAAGTCACAATTTCCTATTGTAAACACCCAGCATTTTGCAATGGGTGAGAGGAAATTTTTGGATTCATATAAACTGTACAAAACAATTTCTGTTACATGAGATCTCCTGCATATCTTTTTAAAGGATTGCATTTTTAAAATTTCAAGAATGATCACATATAAAAATGTAACATACTTGAAAAATATTCCTCCAAACAATCAAAAAATTTCCACATAAAATTAATTAGTTTTTTCTTCTCTCACATAGAACTAACTACCAGTAGATGCATCATTTATGTATTCAAAATGTCTGGAATGGATAAAATTGAGCTAAAAAAAAGAAAATAAATATTTTATAATCAGTTTCAAGACTTACAATTTCTCCAGAAGACAAATGGATCAAATCCTTGACCCTATCAAGCACCAGCAAACAGTGATTGTTGTTGAAATATCCAAAATCCCCTGTTCTATACCACCCATCCTCAGTAATGGCTGCTGCAGTCAGCTGCAAAACAAGGGCAAAAAATATTCATTCACACAATATTTTTTCCCAGAAAAATTGGGTATTAAAAATATTTACATCCGGTCGATTCCTGTATCCTTGCATGAGGAATGGGGTGTGAATTAAAATCTCTCCTCTTTCATTCGGTCCTGAAACCCTTCCGTTTGTCAAACTGAGCACCTGAAATATGAAATAATGTGTATATGACATATCCAATGATCAACAACACATGCTTCATAGCTGAATAAATTAAAATTATATATTTTTATAGGGAATAAATTGCACAAGCCTTGGCCTTGATGAAAGGATGAAGTATTCCGACGCCGTTTTCATTATTTGCAGCTTTTCCAAGTGATCTGGAACTGGCTACAAAAAGCATCTCTGTGCCTCCATAAATCTGCAAAAAAAATTTGAAATTGAAAAAGTTAAAATTAATATTAAAATAGGAATTTCACCTTTATTTGAGCAGTGATCTGATATAGTCCTTATCCCCACATCTCACAAGATTTTGTGCATTTCATAACAATGAATAAAATTATATTTGAGATATGAAGTAGAATTTATCATGTTGAACAATAAAACACTTCAAAGTTTTTATTCTTGTGGGAAATGAAATTTTTTTTTAATTCTGTTTGATCCAGAGCTTACATCACATCATAGCCGATTTTAATTATGATTTTACATGGTTATCCTGAATTTATATAAGATTTTCTTTCAGATTATATAAGATTTTCTTTCAGATTATATAAGATTTTCTTTCAGATTATATATAAGATTTTATTTCAGATTATGTAAGATTTTCTTTAAGATTATATAAGATTTTCTTTCAGATTATATAAGATTTTCTTGCAGATTATATAAGATTTTCTTTCAGATTATATAATATTTTCTTTCAGATTATATAAGATTTTCTGTCAGATTATGTAAGATTTTCTTTCAGATTATATAAGATTTTCTTTCAGATTATATAAGATTTTCTTTCAGATTATATAATATTATCTTTCAGATTATATAAGATTTTCTGTCAGATTATGTAAGATTTTCTTTCAGATTATATAAGATTTTCTTTCAGATTACATAAGATGTTCTTTCAGATTATGTAAGATTTTCTTTATGATTCAACACAGTGACAAAATATTGATATACTTTTAAATATTGATTATCTCTCAGAATCCAAATAAACATTTTGTTCTACAAAAAAATTTGCGTGTCATCCAAGAGACGGAAATTAAAATTCGAAAAATAAAGAGTTGCCAACCTGAAATATGGGCATGGCCAGATTTGGAAACATCCTTTCAACCTTCTCGCGTGTAGACCTTGGAAAAATCGATGCTCCACTGGACACGATTTTAACAGATGACAAATCATACTTTTGCCATTTTTCTTCATCCATGTTTGCATAGGACATGAAATCCACTGGGAAAAGTGGCAGGAAAGTAGCCTGAAAAGATTTAATGCTGCATGAATCTCTGGATTGTTCAATGTGGAAAATATAAACTTGTAATTATTTACTGTGAAGATTTTTTATCTTTTTTTAAAATGATTCCCTGCCTGAGAAAATTAAAAAAAAAGCATTCATCAAGATTCATCTATTGTGCTTTCTTTTTCATGATTTCATCTTTCAGGTAAAATAAAAAAAAGATATATTTATATATTGCTTTTTTATATTTTGCTCTATATATACTGTATACATATAGGTGGTACCTTGCAATTAAACCCCAATCCATTGCCAAACTAGGGTCAGTTAAATTCCAAAGTGGTCAAATTGCAAGACAGTAGCTTCATGAAATTCAAAAACATCAATGCAAATAATGGTCAAAGCAAGTCAAATTGTGGGGCAATGCTCAAATTGCAAGTCAACCTCCCTGCAAATTCAACCATAGAATTTTGGGGCAGTCAAATTGCATATATTTGGAGGAGGCCAGTGCTGAAAACATGAATTTAAACTTAATTATTGTACTTCACCAAGTTTATTTTTCACAATTATTAACTCTCTTGGTATTAGAAGCAGAAAATTAAAATTAGTCACCCTGATTGATGCATTCAATTTTCCTACTAATTTCAATCTTTCTGGTTCAAACCAGCATAAATTAAAATTATTCAAGATTTATGTATATCTTATTTTTACACAGACTAAATATTTCAGCATTGAAAATAGGTATGATTGATGTAAACTGTGAAGGAAGCATAGATTTCTTTGTGAAGCTTGACAGTATACCTTGTATTTTTCCACTGATTCCAGGAAAAGTTCTTCCCGGAAGGAACTGAATGTCACATAAGTTCCGCCTTCCGTGATGGTGGAAAAAAGCATGAAGAAAGGGCCAATGGGGCCATGGAATCCGCGAAAAACCCTGACATTGTATTTCTGCTCCTCTGTGCACATACTTCAGAGATGGAGAAGGGTTTAATGAAATTATAATTATTTCTGAAACACATCATCACACATATTTAGTATATATATATTGGGGAATTTGTGTCTCACATGTGTGTGTTGTAAGCCATGGACAGCAAGGAATGATGGGTGTGTGAAACAGACTTGGGAGATCCAGTTGTTCCACTTGACATGAATACAGCGCAAATATCCTTTGGATTCAGTGATGGAACATCTTGAAAAAGCAAACAAAGCTTTACTAACTCATTTCTCAGCAATAAATCCTGAAGAAAGCTGATGAAAGGGCAGAGTCCTGGAGGAAATTAGAAAATACATCCAAAGAAGGGTTTCTACCTCATCATCTGTGCCAATAATAATGCACACAGCAAATTCTTCAAATGCATTCTTAATGGCCAATATCAGAGGCCAAGAAATGTGATGAAATGTTCTGATGATGGTCAGATAACCTGACCAGAAAATTCCATGAAATTTGAAAAAAAGTTTGGTTTCATCCCTGGAAATTGAGAAATAGTCTTCTCTGACCTCATATGGAGAATAATCAACTCTTTCTATCATCATCTTAATTGTGTAGAAATCTCATTTTTTCTGTGATCCGATTTTTGTTGAATTCTTGAATTTCTTGACTTGAGAAAAACAGAATAAACTTCATTACAAAACTAGGAACATATATTCAATGTGTCCCTTGAATATGCGGCCCAGCAGGCTACAAATGGCTGATATACTCTGCAGATTTTTAAATTTTGTTTATTCTGGGAAAATGAACTCACAGGCCAGTACAACAGAATACCTAGTCACAAGAAAAGATGGTCTGAAAAGAGCAAGCAGAAAAGAGAAAGCATGATGAGAAACCTATCAAAAAGCCAGAAGAAGAGCATTTGTCAAGATCATGGAAGAGGAAGTCTATAAAGATAGAAGAGCCAAAGCAGGAAATTCAGCAAAGATGATGCAAAAAGAGCAATTGCTGCACAGCAAGAACAAACATAAAATAATAAATTAAAAATAACATCCACAAATAAAGAGCAAATTAAAAATAAAAAACATCAAGACTACAAAACTTAAAACTATACAAAAGAGGAAACATACAACAGAAAGCCCAACAAAGCAAGTATAAAAGAACAACCTCAAAACATGAAGACATACCAAAGATTACAAGTATAGAGTACAAAGGAGCAAGCACACAAGAATAAATAGAAAGAAGCAAGCACCATATAGAACAAAGTAGGAAAATCAAGTATGAGAAATAAATCATACAAACCAAAGTTGAATTTTTATCTGCTACAATAAAACTGTGGAACAAGTACAGTACTGTACATAAGAGTACATATTCAGGAAAAAGCAAGTCCCAAAGAGCAGGTTTGAAAACCCAATGAAAGAGAGCAAATAAATAATAGTCCCCATTATTGACTGAAGGAGAAATCTCAAAAGAGGCAAGCTCTTGTCTATAAAAATATAAAGCAATCACAAACAGGAAATTCAAAACAGAGTATGTATACCATATTTTCCCCAAATTTTCATAATATAATTTAGTGAAGTTTATTATGCTAATACTGTAAGTTATTGTCATTACTTTCCTCTGCTTTGACTATCTCAAATATATGCTTTATGCTCTTTTGAAAATTATAAATATAATTTACAGGAATGTTTAGGAAGATATACACATACCTGATTCAATCATTTCCATCTTCCTCAGAATGTCAGGTATGACTGGATAGTTTCCTCTATGTTTGTTGAACAGCAACAGCTTTGGCCGAAGATTAACTTTTCCAGAACTTCCAGAAAAATTGTCTTCCAAAATATTCTCAATGCTTGTCAGCGTTCGCTTGTCACAGAACACCAAAGGTATTTGATCTTCCTCTGAAAGACATCTCTCAAATCCACCTGAAACATAATACAGTATATTCTCATGTTGGAGCCTTTCTGCATCATCAGTTATACTTTATACCCCAAAATTTAACCTTCAGGATATGAGGAGGGATTTTTAATCTCCTGTCTTAAACTATTAGAAAGTGATTTTTTTTGCATTGCCTGGATGATGAAAATGTTTTTTCTTCATTTGAAGGATCCAGTTATAGTTTAGAAGCAATGCACTGCTGTGACCTTTAAAGTCAAATATTCCAAAAAGTCATATCTTTCAGGAATTCTTGACCAATTCCCATGAGAGAAATGCATTTTGAGCCTCCCAATAAATAACTTGAAACTTTTTTGGGCAGCTCACTTCATTATATAGTCAGATTTAAAAGGCTTATTGATGTTGGTGAGCTAAATTATAGAAAACCTATCATAAGAAAAAACCAATAAAACAATGGCTGCTTATTTTTCTGAATTTTTTTAAACAAGGAATCAAACAACTCCCATCAGGTATTACATTTTTGGATATTGAGTATTTCTATTAATTCAGCCTGAGAATTTTTTATTTCAAAATTTTGAAAATATTGGCCAATAATTTTCCAGCATTTGTAATTTCCATTCATAATTCAAATTCAATTTTAATTAAACTTAGAATAGGTTCAAGTGCAATGAAATCCATCTCTGTTTGTATAAAATTAAAGAACATATACCATTTTTAGAAACTGTTCATTGATTGTGGACTATGCTTTTCCTTTTTTGTTTTGGAGTTTTACCAAGAATTCAAACCTTTTCTCACAAGAATTTGTAATTTCTACCAAGAAGTTCACTGCTGAGTTCCGCACCTGGATGTTAAATTTCTTCCATGCTTTAATATTTTTTCCAAATTCTTTTGTGAATAAATCATATTTGAAACAAAAACCCTGAGTTTTTCATCTGATCCAGCAATCAATAAAAAAAACAAAATTGTTACTTCAATTTGAGTAAATCACATACCTTGAACAAATTCTGGAAGAACTTGATAAGCGATTCCTCCAAGTGCAATGGTGGCAAAGACAGCGACGTAATAGAAAAGGTTACTCTTGGAGCAAAGGAAAACTATGGACCCCTTCTTCACTCCATAAATGGTTTTCAAAATATGTATTAGGCTGTTGACGTGTTGCAGAAATTCAGCATAAGACAACCTTTCGTCCGTAGTCGCATCAATCTGGTTTCAGAAAATAAAATTCATGCCTGATTAAAAAAAGGAGGGATTATTTTCAGGTTCGATTTTCGTTCTGCATCTGATGCGAGCGACATCTATTCTTCCTTCAAGCATTTCTCGAACTTAGCGTCAGAACATTATCCTTTGATGTAATCTCTGCATACTTTTCAAGAATTCAGTAACTTCTCAGTGCAATATTTCTCATCAATACTCATATATTTCCTTGAAAATCGATTGGAAATTTCAGAAATGATTTGAGAAATACAGTAAAATCTACATAATTATGATTTATACTGGAATTATCCCAAAATTCAATTGCTTTTCAATTTAAGATTCACGTCATCTCTCGTCATCTGAGTGATTAATCAATGCAGAATTGATTTTTTGGTAAAGGAAAATTTTTAAATATTTTCAATGAGAAAATCTATAAAACTATAGTATGTGATCAGGAATATGGCCAAAATGCAATGGCTTTCCAATTGAATTCATATTTTTTAACATTGATATTTTAAATAAATTAATCTTTTCTCAGGAATTACTCAAGTAAGAGCACATGCACAGGATATACTTCTGAACTTTTGAAACCTGTATACCTAAAATAAATATCCAGCACCTTTCTTGTTCCTGCTAAAAAAAACAAGAGTATTGTACTGAACCCAACACAAGTGCCCCACACAGGTCAAAATGGACTTCAAGTGCCAAACAGATTTTATTTGGCATTAAAACAAAATTGTAAAGACCACTTTCCACTAATTGTATTGTAACTAAATGACATAAAAATTAGAGCCAATCTTCAAGAAGGAAAAATACACAGAACCAAATGTTAATAAAAATGTGGGATTCCAAAATATGACCTGTTGTTCATATAGAAAAACTCTTCAAACATAAAAATTATAATCCAATATATGGCTCCTGCAAATATAAGAACTGCTGAAAATCTCAGCTTTTACTAAGCATGAACCATCATCAAGCTTTTTAATGGGTTATTCAAACTCTTAAATTGACAACAAGTGCTAATAAATTACTTGTAAAAAAAACCAGCATGAGAAATAAGATCAAAATGGACTTCAGGTGCCAAACAGATTTAATTTGGCAATAGCATACAATTTTAGAGAAAACTTTCCACTAATTTTTACGCATTCCATGTTTGGCCAATTACTCACAATTGATAGCTTTAGCCTTCCAAAAAGAAAACACAGTTGATGCCAGTTCATTGACAAAATATGAGTACAGCATCCACAAAAGTTTATGGCCTGAACTGAAATGGATTATATTTTTCTGAATATACTCACAAGAAGGGGTCTTTCAATTCCTTGTGCAATGAATTTCTTTAATGTTGTTTTGACAAAAGACCAGAAATCAGAATCTTTTGTCAAGTCTGTGTCACTTTTTTGCAACGGACTGACTAAAATTTTGCTCTGAGCCATGGGAATCAAGTAAAGAATTTCTCTCCTGCAGCAGTGACAATAACTGGTTTAGAACTGAGTTCTCAGTACTTGCAGTCAGCCCTATTTCAAGCCCTTTATGAATACCCAACCTCATGCTGGGAGCATTTGTCTAGTCCTGTGATGGAACAGATCTAAAACCCTGTTTCAAGTTATAGGATGCATCAGAGTGCTGCTCTGTTTTGGGGCCTACATCATTATCGCAATATCATGTACAGTATTGTTCAATCAACTAAACCTTAACTGGGAGCAGGCTGAACACATTGTGCTTTAATTTGGGTCCAGTAATTTCCTTATGCTGTAATTCTTATTACAAATATTTTTATCAGAGAAGGGAAGAAAGTGTACGTATTTACATCAGTTGTGCAATTGTAAATTTTGGTATGCATTATTCTTCTCTTTTAATATCTATATACAGCTTATTTCTCTGTTTTCCATTCTGATATGATAGTATGTGTTTGGATGAATGTGGGTGCCAGGGAGGGGAGGGGGTTTGGATGTGAGAACATTGCTTGAGCCTTTGTGAATGCTGAAAAGCAGAAAATAAAGCTTGCTGTTCAATTCAATTCAATAATGTATTTTGAACAACGTGGAATACAAATTCAAGGATTTCTGTTTGAATGTTTCTGTCCATTATTGATGCAGCTTGATTTATGTTTCAGTGAATGCTCTTGAACATTATATTTAGTGCTTGATACTCTTGTTCAGGTGCTTAAAGAAATTAAATTCTTGGAATTGTGGGGGTGTCAACCTCTTGTGATCAGGATGTGCTATAGAGACAAGATATTGTCATCTCTGAAATTTAAACTGATTTTGCATTTGTAACCAAGAATTTAAAATTTTAGTCATGTTTATATAGCACAAAGTTATCCCTTGAACTCCCAAAAATAATGAAAGTTCAACAAATTCTGATGCATCACTGGAATCTTTTTTAATAAGACCACTATAATAATGGTTGGGACTGTAAAATAAATGTATGACAACATGAATTGTGTAAGACATAACATAAAATAGCCTTGTACATCCAGTGTTTGCATAAATTTTCATGAATAAACTGGAATATACTGTGATCCTGAGACAAAAAAAATGTATTCCAGAAATTCAACAAAAAATAAATTCATAATGCAGCAGCAGGGACTTGACAAATATTGTTGGTGGTTTTTTGCATAACAAAAATCACCATCACAATCCCTGATTGGTAAAATTCAAATCAGTTGTGCAGATGTATTTTGTGAAATGTATTTTCTTTTATTTTTGTTATCCATTTGCATCTAATTTCTCTGTTTCCTGCTCTTAAGTGATTGAATGTCTTTGAATGGATTTGGGTTGTGTGGGGAGGGGGTTTGGATGTGGAAATCTTGGTTGAACCTTGTGAACGCTGAAAAGCAGAAAATAAAGCATTCTGTTCATTCATTCATTTAAAAAAATTAAGTGGGGCATTTAGGTACCAATGAACAGTGTAGATATCATGACGAAATGTCTGGGAAAATCCGAGGTATGAAGTATAAAGCCTCAAAATCAGCAGAGTAATTTTTTTTCGTGTGTGTGCAGAACTGCAGTGTGAAAATTTGCCCCCAAAAAATGTTCTACAGTATTTGATTCCATTGAAGAGTACTGTACCAGCAACGGAAGATTAAGAGGTAATGTAAAGATCCTGAAGACAGTGTACAATATATAAAATAAACACACAGATCCATCTTGCATTGTGAGTTGCATCCGCTGGAAGGTTTGCAAACATCTAATTTGCTCCACGCAATCATCCTGAGAAACTATGTGCAAATATCCACAGCCTATTCACGCATTTTATAGCCTCCATGTAATTTGATATACTAAGAAAGTGGTTAATGGTTTTGATGGATTCCATCAGGAGAAATGTGGTGGAAGCTTGTGCGCATACTCTTTCTTCACAAGAGCACATTTGTGATCCACTTGCCCTTATTTTACCAATTTTTTTTTCAATTTAAGCCAAACTTTTTAAAATATATAAACATTGATGATTAAAGTTGGAATTTCGGGGTACAGAATCAAGGGTTTCTTATTTGACAAAATCAAACACGGTGTGTATAAAGAAGGTTTTACCTAAAGAAGTTGTGAATTACATGTGACTATTTAACAAACAATATGTTTAGATTTAATTATCCAAGGCAAGAAGTTTCAACCAGGCAGTGAAATAAAATTTTTTCTGACCAAGCATGGAACTTGTTTTGTCAACACATGATGAGTTACACTTGTAAAAGAATTTATTTCCTTGTGATGCAATAAAAAATGAAGAGAACATGGCAGGACACTTTGTTAAGAAACCACTCAATTACAAACTTTTTGGTCAACACATTTTTTTTGAATTAGAGAATTCAAAAATTGATTTTGACACTGAAATTTATGGTACAATCTGAGTGAAAATATTAATAATGTATGCCAAGATATAAAAATTCCTTCCTCCTGCAATTGTAATACTGTATATGTGAAATGTTGTGTTGTAAAATTTGTCCCAGCAACATTTCATTCATATGTTTTTCTGTGGCAGATTTATTTGATTTTCTGTGCTTGGTTTTTCTATGGTTCTTCAATTGTTATAGAAAGGTCTCCTTTATCTTTAATTGCAGCATTGAACACTAAATTTCATTTTCACATGACATTCATATATTAAGGATAGCTTGTTTTATTCTCGGGGTGTGAAGCTTTCTTATTTTCAGTTCTACATCCATAAAAACAATGCAAAAACATTCTGAGCACATACAATTAAGATGAAGCAATTAACTTCTTCTGTTTATAACTGATGGTCTTGAATTTTTCATATTGTTCAATTGTCCTTTGGGCTCACAGAATGGATTAAATTCTTCACCATCAAAGTCTATGGGAAAATCAAATTTGGTTTATGTAAACTTTTGTCTGAAAACAATTCAGTTTATTGACATGCTGAGGGTCCACTGTACTTATGTGGAAATGGGGAAAAATTTGTCTTAAACTAGATAAAATGAAGAATACAGTCTTGACTTTATTAACATAACTCATAAAACAAGAGTGATTGATGTGCAAAAATGGATGGACAAAACCCTTGCTTTATTAACAGTAAAAATTGATTACTGGAAGGGAGCGCATTCATATTTTGCAAACTTAAGTTTTAAAAACCAAAGTATCACATGCTGGTAAAGGTTGACACACTTTACCTCATGAAATATGTGCTCGTATAGGCAGAATTCTGAATTATACAAAACTCATAATGTCATCAGATATGTTGAATTTGTATTCATATTAACAACCACAACACCCTTCACTTTCCGCACAACCTTTTTAAGCTAATGTATTTCCGCTACACTTGGCTGCGCCTGGTGCGCTAGCAATCATATTTCCCAATCCCGTTGTTGACGGAATACTTTCCCAACCGCGCTAACACTTCCTTCCTTTGAATAAACAAAGTGTGACGTCCCTGATCAGAATCGGTTTCTATGCGCGTTCTTTGACCTTGGCTGGCTGAAGCTACATATACAGGTGCATTTTATGCTGCATTAAGTTTACCGCACCAGACTCTGTCCAAATGCCAAATCCACGCTGCTTTGCTCTGTAGCTTTGTATTGTATTGACTGTGTGTGAAGATATAATAAAATAAAATTTGAAATACTCTCATGGAGTAACTTTTGTGTTTCCTTTGGAAGTTGCGGGAAACAATTTAAATCTCCAATCCCTTTTCCTTTAATTATAAGAAGTAGTTCTTGATGACTGATCATCATTGATCACTCACTTAGAATTTATAATTTTTGGATAACAAATTGTATGCTTAATATAGACAATTTACTAAAATTGTGTTTATGCCAGGAGTAATATAATGTGCACTCTTACATGCAACTACTAAATGCATGCAATTGGATTTTTATTTATCAAATATGAGTTGTCATCAAATGAAGGAAACACTGCTTTTTCAGACAATTTATTTAGGAAGAAAGTGTGGAAAATACTTAAATCATTCCTTGCGTAGAAGAAGTACATGCATTTTTCTTCTCAATTGACGTCAGCAAACAAAGTACTGCATTGAATTGGCAAATTGGGAAAATAAAATATCCCAATTTGCCAACTTGGAAGAAGTACTGAATGAGGCAAGAGAAGCAAGCTTTCAAAATTCACAGGCACATTTCAGTTGTGCTTCTTTCAGCAACAGTCCAAATCGATTTTTTTTGTGCCACAGTTCCAAACTGCATCTCAACTTCTTTTTAAGCAGTCAAAATGCTGCTTTTTTCAAGGCACGGCATTGTCATCATCACATCAATTTTTTCATTGTCTAGAGACCTGAGCTTCATCACTGTTGAAGGTGAGAAACCCTTTAGAACTGATTTTAAAAAGATGAAAGCATTTCTGCATGAATGCTCTTGCCATTGACATTTTCTTCCTCTTCTGTATACAAGTATTAATACATTGATATACCTCCTGTAAATGAACATGATTTTTACAAGAGCTGTATTTGTTATAGGATTGTTCATAGGACGAATCACAAATTTCCCATGGACTTCTATGGGAAATTGTTTATTTCATTCCCAAAAATCAAAATTTGGAACAATTCAAAAAGTTTACTATTTTTACAAAAGCTGGATAAACTTGTGAGACAAATCATGTTCAATAATTTTTTTTTTGATTCATCAGAAGGCAATTTCATGTTACATTACTGAAGACAGAAAAAGAAAGAAAACGCGTCAAATGCACTGCTGATGGAAAATGAGTTTTCATGGCATTTTCACTTCAGAAAGTGTGCATCAGTGCAGCTTCAGTGCTCTAAGTCTACCAAAAAACATTTTTTTCCGGTTGATTCAAACTCCATTTCATGCCACTTTCAAAGGCAGTGACTACAGGTGTAACACACTTTTCTTACTGGGTTTTTTAATGTTCATTAACATGAAATGGTATTCTCAATCAAATATTATTATAGAGTATGAACAATCAATTAATTTTTGAACCCATAATGGATACATTTTCCAATTTTTTTTTTCAATTTTCTCAGATATTTTAGTTGAAAAAAGCTATTGTAGTACAGTTGAACCTACCTGAGTCCAATACCTCCTGTTCGAAATTATAAACATAAATTAAGAAGAATGCAGATCTCTGACCTTCTGAGAAAGGCCTAATCTGTCAGGAATCTCATTGGACCAAGTTTGACCTTGAGTTCCCATGGCTTTTTCCTCTATCCTTGGGATTTTTTGGATCATTCAGTCCTCAAGGACAAAATGACCCTGAGAGAAATTTCTTGTTTCAAAAACGTCGTTTTTATATATCAGTTGTGTTTTGGCAGTCTCCCACAGAAGACAATCAAATAATCATCCTCATCAATTGTGTGGCAAAATTTTGCTTATTGCCAAATAAATCAAGCTAGGGTGTGAAGCACCATGGCCAGAGCATGGCTGATTGCAGTATATTTTATTTTCCTTTAAAAAAGGTCTTGAATACCCTTCATCCCAACATGAAAAGTGGTAGAAGTGTGTGGTTTCACATCTCTATAGAAGAAGTATTAAATTTTCTAAAAAATTATATCTTCTTTATATGCTCTTAACAAAAACAGAAGTAAGTGAAATGTCTTTGTGGAAACTAGAGCCTTCCTATATTCTCTTTGGGAACTTTATTTCAAATTAAAAAAGGCCCCAACATGTATGCAGATATACTGACTCAACCCGCAGACATTGAACTTTTAGGAAAATGGACTTTTTCAGGCCAAATTACCAGGAACTGATATTCAGAACCAAATGGGATGGTAAGATCTACCTAGAATCAGTGAGCAGAATAAATGTTTACTTAATTAGGTAATTATGCAACAATTATTGTACCAATTTTGCAAGAGGAAAAGCTTCTAAAGCCCAAGTCTAGGCTTGAAAATGTCATTCAGGTACCCAGCAGGTATGGGTACCAGGGATTTCTTCATCAGCATCCACATTTCTTGTTACCCAAATCTGCTGGGTGAGATTGTACAGTACTTAAAACACTTTGGGAAACACTTGGAAGCTTTTTAGGTAGAACCTTCCAATTCTGGAGCCTGAGATGAAAGTGTTTGCTGTTTTTCATTTGTTTTTCATTCCCTATAATACAGCATCTAAACTTTTCTTTTTTTCCATTCCAGGGTCAAATTCTAGGAAAGCTGACAAACCCTCTGAGACCCATCTTCAACGGGCATTGATGACAAAAGATGATGAAGATGCAGCATTTGTTGTTCTTGTGCATTACAGATTACAGGAGGACTGGTCTTTGTCAAATCCAATGTACATTGGTAGCATCATATCACTCAGGTGAGGCATACATGACCTACATTCAGATTTTCTGAATGTCTTAAGAAAACTTGCTCTTTGCGTCCTTTAACACGTGGTACAAGATTCATTTGCCAATGTCAGATTGCAAATCTTTTTTTTTTCAATCACATAATTTTGACCTCAGGTGATAATGACTCAAAGCACCTCAGAACACATTTTAGATGGTTTAACACAAGAACATCAACTGTACTAACATGATTTACATGTCCTTATTGGTAATATTGGTGCTAATAAAATTAATCTTATACACTTGTACAGTTTTATTGAGACAAAACAATTAGTTTGAGACAAGCCATATATACACCTTGTAAGTATCTTAGGATAATTAGGAGTTGAGGATATGTAATTTAAAATGATCTTCTTGATATCCTCCGTAAGCAGCAATCTTATAAAACAGGAGTAAATAAATAAGTACAACACAGCAATTGGTTGGTGCGCAAACTGACCAGGGATTCTCTCCCCAACAAGTGCAAGCCTTTGTTCAACAATTCAACAAAATAAAACACAAGTACAGATATAAGTATTCACACTGAGATAAGTACAGCAATTTTCACAACAGTTTTTGTGGATTTAGGCTTCTTTTGAAAAGTACACAAATTACAAACACAATGTAAGGCTTTGATGACAAATTTTGGACTGTGTGTTGTTGCTTGATTTTTGGGGGTTTTATACAATTCCCCTAGCCTGTTTTGGTGGGATTTTCCGGTCAGAAAAAACACCCAGGTGCTGGGTTTGTTGAAGTCAGCAAATTTGGCAGATGTTGGCAGCTATCAACAGAATTTTAGGGCTGTTTTGAGAAGTTTTGTACATGGTTTTTTCCCCAGTTACTGGGTGTAGTTTTATTATTTTAGCTAAGAGATTTTAGTGCTGAAGTATTGCCCCAGAAGATTGGTCTTCTGGAAAAAGTCCCCAAATTTTGACAGCTTGAAGTCTGTACAAAATTTTTGGCGACTCCCTTTGAGAGTCAAAATCTGAAACAAAACGAGCTGACTCGTAATTCAATCCGCGCACTTTTTGCTGCGAAGAAAACTATTAAGACAACGAAAATCCCCAGAAATGGGATGCACAAAAGAAAGGCGCCAAGGAGAAGGCCAAAAATGTAATTTAATTGGCACATCCCAAGATGCGCCGAAACAAACGGGAGATAAGAAAGCAAATCCCCAAAAACTGGGGTGTCTGCAAAATGAAGACAAATTGGCAAAACACACCAAAAAGAAAAGAAACAACCCCAAAGTTGGGGATAAAAACAATTACGAAAGACGGCACCCTCGGTTGTAGCCAGGAGAGTATCTATTTTTCTCAGAACTTGGGGGTCATTCGACCCCCTCAAGAAGCGCAAAAAGAAATGGCCAGCTGCTGGCAACGTGCAAAAAATTGTCTTGCATTTCTCGAAAAGACAATTTGTCTTCTAAAGTAAAGTGATGTAGGGCTGTCAAAATCTCCCCTGAAAAGGACTCAGAAAGTCAATCTGCTAGAATATTATCCTTTTGCCAAAAATTTTTGGCAATATACGCAAACCAAAACACCCGGTTTTTGGGCAAAACATGCTCTGAAACATATAGTCAAAACAAAATTGTAAAAACCTCGACAGCAAGCGTCACCACCTGGTGTTGTGAACTTGCCACCCAAAAAATTTGCCCGCCAAAACTGGCGCAAAAACACATAAAAACCCCCGAATTTGGCGTAACAAACACAGTCGAATCCTGAGAGTCACCAAGCAATTTTTGCGGACGCAAATTCGGAATTTTTGGACTTATTGAAACTTTAGAACCTTTTGGACTTTAAGAAATTTGGGAACCTTTCGGACTTTACAGAATTCGGAAGCCCTGTGGACTTTACAGAAGTCAATATCTATTTTGTGTTGAGTGTACTGTATAAGAAAAATCCAGATCTGGAATACTCTTCTGCTCTGTAAAATATTTTCCTTGACAAGGCTTTAATTGTGAATGTATTTCTGCATCTCACTTTGTATTTAAGAAGAAGAATCAAGTTTCTGCATTCATAACTCTAACAATCTTAAGAGCAAACTTGCGTACAAAAATTCTTATCCTGTGAACCTCAATTTTCTCCACCTTTGGAGTCCTCATATCAAACGATCTGTGTACTGAATATTTGAGAATTGAGAACTGTGTTTGTGTGTGTGAAAACTTTTTGTATTGTTACATTGTTGTGTACAATTTCTCTTGTACTGTTTTTTACTGGAAAAGAAAGGTCTGCGCTAGTAGGGAGAAATCCTGGTTGGTTTGGGCCCGGCCAATTGCCGTGTTTGATTTATTCAGCCATAATTTGAAATCCTTGAACTTTGAAAACTCTGCTAAAAAACTGCAATCAAGGTGTAAGGCTTGATTAATCCAATTTTACTTGTAAAACCTTACAAAGTCATTCTGGTTGGGAAGACAAATTCTTTTTCATGGGAGACAATGCATTTCCGCCCATTTGGCCAGCAGCTGGCAGTGTTTTGCCCTGTTAAATTGTCCAGATTCAAGACCAGAGACTGTTTTTTCTAAACAGCGTGCCAATTTTTACAATCAGCTCAAATTGCCCTGGTTGCCGGGATTTTCTTTCCTTCTCTCTTGATTTTGCCAATTTTGGCTATTGTCTCATGCTGCCCCGGTTCCCGGGAACAATTTTTCCTCATTCTTTGTCCTTTTTTGGCGCATCCCAAGATGCGCCAATTAAATTAAAAGTCAGCGTCTCTCTTCCTTTTGCAGCGGCGTCCTTTGCTGGAAAAAATTCTGCACAAAATCCCCCCCTTGTCCTTGAGTAACCCCTTTTTTGGAAGGGGTTGCTCAGGACAATGCAAATAAAAAGGGCATGAATAACTCATAGTCGTTCCTTGGCTGAAGTCCGGTGAGGATCTTGGTCAGAAGTTGGATGTTGATTTAGTTCATCAGGCTTCTGACTTGGAGATTTTTGCTGAAGGGCTTGATCCTTGAGTGAACCTTTTTTCAAAAATAAATATAGAAGAGATAAATTTTTGAAGGGCATTTAAAGAAAGTAACCTTTTCTCCTTTTTTAGTGAGAATTAGGGGTATAGCTAATCCCAAATTCTCACAAGATTTTGGTTTTCTTCAAAGACCTGATTTGTGCAGGTTGAGTGTAGTCCCCTTAAACTTTGCTGACCTGGTTCTCAGGTTGGATAATTGTTTTCTCCAATACCTTGAAGACCTACTGATCAGGTTGTATACCATAGCTGGTAGAAGTATATCAAGAAGTCAGAAGGCGCCTAAGTTTTTAAGAAGAGTTCAAGTGCTGAATCAGTTCCAGTGACTTGCTTTCAGATCAATTTTGAGGTGGAGTTGGTTTTTGAAGCTCCTCCCTTCTTAAGTGGTTTGAAGATAAGTACTGGTGAAATTCTCTGAGCAGGACAAAATTGTGTTTATCTCAAGGGTATTCTATTATAATGTTGTAGCGCATAGGAGTTTTATTGCCTGTTTGAGGGTTCTTATTGAATGATTCTTCATTTATTATTGAAAAATATATTTTATTATACCCCTTTTTTAGGAGAGAAACAGTAAAGGATTTCCCTTTTTGTTGGAGGATTTGAGAAGAGAAGTGAATTAATCATGGCAGAGCCCAATAAAGTTGTGGAGCCCTTTGTAAATGACAAAGAGCCCAATGAGTCTTATATATCAAGGCTTTGGACAAACAGGGGGAGGTTTCTGCGCTCCCAATTTTGATTCAAGAATCCGAGGATGAGGATGAGATAGAATCACCAAAAGAGGGTAAATATTTGCAATTTCTGCCCCCCCCCTTTTAGGAGTCTCAAACTTTATCAGAATTCTTTTACATAGGTTTATCAGAAATGCTGGAGGATCCCAAGGTGGGTGAGGGAGGCTCACTAAACCTGAGTCCAGAAAGTTTGGAAGTGGTGGTAAAATTGCCAAAATTGGCAGAGGGCATGGCAAAAAAAGTTGCAGACGTTGTTGGAGGAGAGTTTGAGGCAAATGGGGGATTTTTTTTTACCATTTCTTGAGGCCAAGAAAAATGCCAAAATTGGCCAAAGATGGATTAAAGGTGGAATTAGAAAGGTTGAGGAAAGAGTCCCAACAGTACGCCAAGAATATTTTGTCTCAACAACGTGTATTGCAAGCTATTTTAGCTGAAAATAAGAGTCTTGAGGAGCAGAAGGTTGAGCTGGAAAAGAGTCAGGAAACCTTGGACATGTTAAGGGAAAGAGAGGAGAATCAGAATCTGATTTTTCTGCTTAAGAGCCAGTTGGAACAACATGCCAGTGTATTTCAGGGGGCATTGAGTGGCATAAATGAACTCTACCTGGCTGAGGGAGTCCCTGTAACAGCAGTGGCTAGAGGTAAACATTAAACCAACCCAGTTCCTGGGGTTAGAGAGAATTGAATTGTATGTGGATTTTTTTTTAGCCTTCCCTGCAGGGGATCTTCAAACGTGGACCACAGGATCTACAAAAATTTATTTCAGGAGCGCACAAGCAATCAAAGAATGCTGGATGAAAGAGGCGGTAGAAGCCTCAAGAGAGAGATCAGGATACAAGAGGGCAATAGTGGAGTTGCTCACCCTGCTGAAGGGTCCATAGTCAACAACAGCAAAGCGCCCAAGGACCTCTATGGAGGTAGTGGAAGTGGACTTGATGGGGGAGAAAAAGGAAGGTGTTAAACCAATGGAACTACAGGTAGCCACAATCCAAGCAGATAAAAGGAGATTTGCTCCCATTCAAGGAGGAGTTCCTCAACCCTCAGCATTGCCAGGGGTATCAAAAATTAGGGACTTCAGGGTGGATGAAGAGGAGCATTTGTTGGATGTTTTGCAGCCATGTGTGTTTTAATGGGACAGGGGGTAAAAAACTCAATGTAATAAACAGATGTATAGTTAATAAATTCTAAAATTTTAATAGGGCACACAAATCTCCAAGAGCTCCCAGTTTGAGCCAATGGATGCAGTGACTTACAAGAAAAATGTTTTTAAGAGGATGAAGATTGATCCTCACAAGTTGGAAAGATTTCTGATGTTTGTCCTCCCAGTTCCTGGGTGTGTGGTTCAGGACATGGACTACAGGACTCCTGCCAACAAGCACACTGGGCCAAAGATAAGGAATGAAGGCCTGGGACCTTATATTCTGATATTGGGGACATCACTAACCATCCCATGGAGGTTGGCTTCAGGGAGAAGGACGTTTTGCAATAATGTCAGGCCTGAGAAGACATCAACTTGTCCTGTTTTTAATTTTGAACATGTGTTAGAAGGAAGGGGCATTGAGGTCTTTCACGTAAACAAGAAATAAACATATAGGAGAATTGAAATGTTTTTTACGATTTTATCCTTTTTGTTCCTTTCAGTATTCCTTAAGTGACTGGAGTGCCTTGGTTGGATCAGGACAAGTGGTCAGTCCAGCGGCAATGAGGCTAAGGGTTTCTAGGGATCTTAATTTGGACCCAACATTTAAATTTACTCACGTATTTGTGAGGGTAGGGACAAATGACCTGAAAAATCTGACCAATCCAGGAATGACTAAATATTCCAATTTTGGGCACTTCCTCCAGGAATTATATAGTTATTAAGATGAGTTAAGCGCAAGGCATTTGATGCTCCGATGATAGCTCTGGGGGCATCTGCTCTCCCAGCATTGGGCCAGGGATGTACAACATTTCTGACTGAACCCATGGATTTGGATGTACAGGGAGTCCCCCTGATCCCTCTGCAATACAGAGGAACGCCAATTTATGATCAGAGAAGCAGGGATTCTGCAGCACATGCATTTCAAATGGCCCTTTACACAGGGCTGCGGACAAAGATTGGGAGAAAACAAGGATCCTCTGAAGGAAAGGGATGGTGGGCGGTGCCTACACCGGTTCAACACTTGTCAGCATATGATCAGACAGAAAGGACCAATTTATCTTTTGGTCACATTCATTCACGTGTTTACCTATTTTTTGCTCAATTGCATGCTGCAGCAATCTGCTTTGGCCTTGAGTCGACTCAATGCCAGGAGAGGACATGGGGGCATACGCCTCTGCAGGGAGATGTCCTCAGTGGTTAGAGGATGGAACAGCTTGTCCGGGGATCCCCCCGGGTCTTCCTCATTTTCACTGCACGGACCAGGGTCCAGAGGATTGTACTGGGAACAGCCTGTTCCACATAAATCCTGCAGTATTTGGGGCTGGAGGAGATCCCTTCAGGCAGTGAGTACACAGATATGAAAAATCTAACAAAGAATGTATCTTAATGAAGTGAAAAATTTTGCTGTATTACAGGATGGACAAGGTACTGAGTGCCAAGATGTTTCTGGAAGTGTTCTCAGTGGATGAGTTCTTGGTCTTGGATCCAAAACACTTCAGCTCTCCAAGGATGGTCATAGGATCAACAGTCAGGGTCAGGGGGTCGCGCATGAAGAAGTTCATTATTTCAAAGGCTGGGGATTTCTTTTGGGTGTTGGGAGAGGGAGGCCTGGACTTTGTCCATATTAAAAATCTTATCAAATTCTGAGGAGAACCCTGAAGTGTAATCCTTGTACAATTTGTTGTATACTGATCTTGATGTTGTATGATTTTGTTGATATGTGGGTGAAGGGAAAACTTGGGTGTTGGGTTGGTCAATAAAAGATTTGTAAAGTCAAAAACAAACTGTCTGTTTTCCTCAATATTTTATTTTCATCTCCCCATCTCTGGGACTGATGATAAGTCAATAATCTTATATCTTAACAATAATCTTTATTGATTATTGTTTTTTCAAGAAGGGATGAGAAAATTGCTCATTGGTCTCTGCAAAGGATTCATGCAGGTCTCACCTCCCCCCTCTTATGAGGGGTGCAATTGTTCTGCACAAAGTCACCTGAAATTAGGGTGATTGTTTTTTGGAACAGCAAAGGAGAGGATCCCCCCCTTTAGGAGAGTTAGGTGGATAAAGTTGTCTACACTTAACACAATTTTTAATGATATTCTTTGCCAATGTTCTGGCCCATTCAACTCTAAAATTCTGTTGGATAAAAGTGAGGGAAGAATAAGGGGATGGGTGACCCATATTCTGGTGACTCATATTTAAGAGAAGCCAAACAGGGCCCACGAGTTTCCCCAAGTTTGGGGAGGGTAAATAAATACGTATGGTTTGTACAGAGCTTTCTTTTAGAGTATCACCAGTCTTTAGTCTTGGTTGATAGTTAAGAGATAAAAATGACTCTGTATTTCTTACACCAATAAAGTGTAAGGTTTTACAATTAGAGATGGAATTTTATCAAGCCTTACACCTTGATTAGTTCAGCAGAGTTCTTGTAGACAATAAGTTTCAGACTACAGTTGATCAATTAAATCAAACACGGCAATTGGTCGGGCGCAAACCAACCTGGGATTTCTCCCTTCTAGCGCAGACCTTTCTTTGAGGCACACACACACATACACACATAATTGCAAACAATTTGTACAGGAAGAGTATACACACACATGCTCAAAATTATGTCACACTGAACCTTCTTGAATCTTTATGCAAGGAATTCAAGGTGTTCAGAAATGGACTTGAGTCCGTTTAAGCTTTGGTTTTTTGGTTCAGTTTTAGTTTCCCAATTTGTCAATAAATTCCAACACTGTTTCAAGCAGAAAAAATATGAGCAATGAAAATTCTAAGTTGAATTTCAAGTTTTCCAAACATAAAAGATCTCAAAAAGAAAAAAGGAGGGAGAGATGCGCCGAGTTTGCTAGACGTGTTAAAATCAAGCTGATGAACACTGGTTTTTTCAGAGTATCAAAATTGGTAAATTTTGGAACACAACTTCAGCAGTTTGACCTTCTAGACTTGACTGTGTCTGTTGCCCAATTCTAGGGGTTTATATATCAATTTTTGCACCAGTTTTGGCGCGGTTTTTCTTGTTGAGAAGATGTGAAAACACCAGGTGGCATCTGTTGTTTTTGCCAAATTTTACAAGTGCATAATTTTCCTGAAACTGGGTGGTGTTTACAGTCCCTCAAATTGTCTTTGAAATGATTTTTCTGTGTGAAAACATGATTCTTGACATTTTGAGTATTTTGCACAGTTGTGAAGAGCTATAAAATTGTCAGTTGGATGTTTTGAAATTTGAAGACTTGACTGCTCAAAAAGTCCCGAGTTTGGGAGATGAATAGTTTTACAATAGAGGAGACTGATTTTAGTCCATGTCGTCAACAGCTGGCTGTGTTTTTCTGCAAAATCTTGAGGGGTTGAATGACCCCAAGTTTTGCAGGAGAGTTGATGTCCCCCTGCTAAAAGGAGGCGCCAACTTTTTTGGTGATTGTTTTTGTCCCGTTTCCTGGGATTGTTCTCCTTTTCTGGTCTCGGTGACTTTTGTTCTGTCAATTTGTCTTGCATTTTATTTTAAGACACCCCAGTTTTTGGGAATGGTCTTATCTTTTGTTTGTTTTGGCGCATCTTGGGATGCGCCAATTAGATTACAATTTTGGCTCAGTTTTGGCGCCTTGTTTCAAAGCAGGGCTGCAAGAAAATTCCGCACAAAATCTCCCCACATCCTTGAATGACCCCTTTTTCCGGAAGGGGTTTTTTCAAGATGCAGCAAAAATAAAAGGCTGCAAATTTTTGAAAAAGTCACAGTGCTTGAGTGGAGATTGCCAAGTGAAGGAGTTCCTGGAGTTGGGAATCAGACGTTGTCTTGTTGTCTGGTTCTTGACTTTGGTGATGCTCCCAATCAAGGCTTGAACTCTGTTGCTGTTGAAGAAGTGTTTGTCAAAAAGTGTTTTGGAACAAAAGGTTATTCAGTTTGTACAAGTCCAAGGGCAGGGTAGCTAATCCTGCCCAACTCGTTGTCAGTAATTTTTCTTGGTGCTTCAAGCAGGCCACAGTTGGCAAGACAGAACTCAGTGCTTTGAGTGTGCCATAGTTGGCAAGAATGTAAGGGTTTTTCAGTCAACCTTTGAGACCAAGTACTTCTGGTCGAGAGATTTTTTGTCAAATTAGATTTTTGTAGGAAGGTTTTCTAAGAAGAGTCTGGGTTTTAGTCATTCTTGGTTGAGTAGTTTCTAGGTTACCTTTGTTGGGTTTTATGAGGGTTGGTTTTTGCGAGATTAGATGTCGCTTCCTTTAAGTTGAACCTCAAGCGGCCCAACTTTCTCGAGTTCCATGTGGGTTTTGGAACCTTCTGATTCAGAGTTGAATCAGAGGTCTTTAAGGTGGTCACCCATCTTAAGCTTCTTTTTCAGTGATTACTGTTCTTCAATTTTCAATCCTTCTGAACTTTCTTCAGAAGGTGCTGTTTCATTTGCCGAAGTTGGCGGAAAAGTGTGCTCTTGTTTTGAGGTTTTTGCTGAGATGTTTCTTTCAGAAACTCAGTTATTGGTCAGAAGGTTTTTAATAGGTCTCTTCCAATCATTGATTGAGTTGCTGGGTGCATTTTCAGATCATCAACCTCTAGTTTTGGGTCTTTCCAAGGATTTTTTGGACCACAATTGGTGTTTTTACCTGGTTGTCTGAGGGTGTACCCTTGCAATTTTGAATGAGGATAACCGCCTTGTTGATCATGTAAAGCTTGCAAACTGGCGACAAGATTTCCGTGAAGGGACATCTCGCCGGAGCTAAAAATGAGCCACCAGAAAGGAGCTGCTCCCCCTTTCCCCAGTCCCACTCCCCAGGCGGCTGCAGTCCCTCTCTTGTGCCCATGCTTGAGAGACTTGTAAATCAGTGCAAAAATGTATACAATCATAAACAGTTCAAAACAACATTCAATCTCTTCAAAACATTTCACACAACACAGTTCTGCCAGGTTACTCCAACCTCGCAGAGGGCCATAACCTTGCAGAGGACCATAACCTCGCAGAAGGCCATAACCTTGCAGAGGACCATAACCTCGCAGAGGGCCATAACCTCGCAGAACTCTTCTGCAAGGTTAAAAATGCCCCATAACCTAGCAGAACTCTTCTGCAAGGTTATGACAGTGCTGTAACCAAATACCAAGTAACATCATTTTTAAATAAATGTATGCAAATATTTAAACAATATATTCATTTCTTTGTCACATACTTCACTCTCTTGTAAATCAGTGCAAAAATGTATACAATCATAAACTCTTCAAAACAACATTCAATCTCTTCAAAACATTTCACACAACACAGTTCTGCCAGGTTACTCCAACCTCGCAGAGGGCCATAACCTCGCAGAGGACCATAACCTCGCAGAGGGCCATAACCTCGCAGAAGGCCATAACCTCGCAGAGGACCATAACCTCGCAGAGGGCCATAACCTCGCAGAACTCTTCTGCAAGGTTAAAAATGCCCCATAACCTTGCAGAACTCTTCTGCAAGGTTAAAAATGCCCCATAACCTTGCAGAACAGTTCTGCAAGGCTTTGACAGTGCTGTAACCAAATAACATCATTTTTTAAATAAATGTATGCAAATATTTAAACAATATATTCTTCATTTCTTTGTCACATACTTCACTCTCTTGTTAATCAGTGCAAAAATGTATACAATCATAAACTCTTCAAAACAACATTCAATCTCTTCAAAACATTTCACACAACACAGTTCTGCCAGGTTACTCCAACCTCGCAGAGGGCCATAACCTCGCAGAGGACACATTTCACACAACACAGTTCTGCCAGGTTACTCCAACCTCGCAGAGGGCCATAACCTTGCAGAGGACCAAAACCTCGCAGAGGGCCTTAACCTTGCAGAAGGCCATAACCTCGCAGAGGACCATAACCTTGCAGAGGGCCATAACCTTGCAGAACTCTTATGCAAGATTAAAAATGCCCCATAACCTTGCAGAACTCTGCTGCAAGGTTAAAAATGCCCCATAACCTTGCAGAACAGTTCTGCAAGGCTTTGACAGTGCTGTAACCAAATAACATCATTTTTTAAATAAATGTATGCAAATATTTAAACAATATATACTTCATTTCTTTGTCACATACTTCTCTCTTGTACATCAGTGCAAAAATGTAATTGATTACACTTTTGATTACATTTGATTACATTTTTATCTTTTAGGACTCTTACCCATTTGATCCTCAGTTTGTCCTGGTTGTGCATCCAATAATCAGAGGTGGGTACATGGCAAGGTACTTATTGGTGGTGCCATTTGCATGAAGCTGCTCACCAAACAGGGCTGGAGCTCAGCATACACGGTGGAAGCAATCATAATGCAAATAGCAGCTACCCTCGTCAAGGGAAAGGCACAAATCAAGGTCGGAGGATCTTCACAAGTTAGTTTTTCTTATTTTAATGCTAGTTGACAACTTGCTTTTTTTACTCATATGAAATCGCATGGTTTTTTATATACTGTATAGTACTGTATAAGTAGCTCACTTAAGTCAGTTTGTAAACCATTCAATGATCAACAAGATTATTTTGAGTGTATGGAATAATAGCAATCGTATTTTTAAAGCAAACAGAAACCTGTGACTGATATGAAGAATAAATTTCCCTTGAGTTTATTGTGATTATCAGTCCTACTCTCCTACACGAAAAATGAAGTCAATCAACGAGTGGGGGGAACTTGCTGGCTCTGAAAGAGAAGAGTTTGAGGGTTACTGAGTTCGTGCTGTGAAGGTTTTGATATAATGTCATGAATTATTGCCGGTGCTTTCTATTTCCGTACAGGTCTCAGGATACCTGTGCCTTTTTCAGACTGAAATGTGAGAAGGAATTTTTAACCATTGAGTATGAGCTTCAGAGTGCATGTGGAGGCGGGTGTGGCAGGCAGTGAGCATGGTGATCAAATTGCCCCAGTGTCCGACGCCTTCGATTCGCAAAATACTTGCTGTAACAAACGTTTTTGGTGTATCCGAGATGTCTGTGGCATTATTTGCGTTCTCATGACTTGGGGACTACTGTTGTATGCGGGGTTCGTGGTTGTCGTGGTAAGTTTTCTCGATTACAACTGCCTTTTCAATGCTGTGTATTCCTACATACTTGTCCTCAGGTTATTCTGCCTTGGAAGGGAAGTGGTTTCCCACCGTTGTACAATTTCATCAATTTGGTTGTGTTTAATTGCCTCGCTTTTCTTGCCGCCGCGTCCCACGCAAGAGCAATGCTCACAGATCCAGGAGCAGTTCCGAAAGGTAGCGCCACCCGTGAAATGATGCAGAAAATGGGTTTTGAGGAAGGCGATGTCGTTTTCAAGTGTCCCAAGTGTTGCTCTATCAAGCCGGAACAAGCTCATCATTGTTCATCATATGTCAGAGATGCATTAAAAAGATGGATCATCATTGCCCGTGGGTGAATAACTGTGTCAGTGAAAAGAATCAGAAATATTTCGTTCTGTTCACGTTTTACATTGCTGTGATATCTGTTCACGCCCTGTTCCTTCGTGTGAATCATTTTATCTAATGCGTGAACGAAGAGTGGCGGGGGGCGGTTTTCAGTGAATACTCCTCTCCAGCATTGGTGATCTTCATGCTCTTTTTGCTTATTGAAGGCCTATCATTTGCAATTTTCACTGCGATTATGTTTGGTTCGCAAATCAGCGCAATATGGAATGATGAAACGGGAATCAAAGCATTAAAAAAAGAGTATGGAGTTGGACTCGTCAGGCAAAGTGGAAGAGTGTTCAGGCTGTATTCAGTGAGAAGTTCGGGCTTTCTTGGTTCTCCCCCTTCTCATCTGTTGAATAAGTTTTCAGAAAATCGCGGTACTACTCAGTTTGATGGACGATTGTTCAGGATTGGTAGCTGTGCTTTTAGTTTTTTTCAATCGCGCTTTGTAACCGAACTAACGCTAAAGCATTTAGGTGTGCCACTCCAATTCGTCAAANCTGAAAAATGTATTCAATTCCATTGAAAGGAGATTTTTCCATATCAGAGGTTTCCCATTACAGTTATGTGAAAATGTGGGGAGAATTTGTTGTGCGGATGAGTTTATGAATAAATTTATTGTAAAATATTCCATGTTCCTTCTCTGTAATGCCTTCTTTTAGGTAACTGTTTTGTGATGCTATTTCATGCTCAGGCAAATTAGCATTTATTCTAGCATTTTTATCTCTATATCTCTATAGCGAGGTGACAGCACAGCCTGTAACCTCGCAGAAGAGTTCTGCAAGGTTATTGAAGTGTCATAACCTCACAGAACTCTTCTGCGAGGTTACAGCACAGCCTCAACCTCGCAGAAGAGTTCTGCAAGGTTATGACACTTCAATAACCTCACAGAACTCTTCTGCAAGGTTATGGCTGTGCTATAACCTTGCAGTATTTTACTGGGAGCTTACACCACTTCCCTCAACTTGCAGTAAGTTACTACAAGGTATGGGCTGTTATTAAGCTTTTTGTACCTTTTTACTATTCTAACAATAGAAAAACTTCCATGTGGCTGTGTGTGCACAGAAATTTTACAAATTTAGATATTCTTTATTTTGAAATAAATCTCTAAAAATTGAAAAATAAAAATAATTGTTTTTCAGTTTTTGTACAAAAATCATTTTTGTGTTTAACACTGGTGTATCTCCATCACTTACAAACTGTTTTAGATGTTCCAAAAAGAAAATGCTGGAATTTGAATGGTACTTGCTACATTTGAAAAAATTTGAGGTTCCATTTCAAATTTAATTTTCTCCAAATTTTTGAAGTTGGAAACAGGAAATGTTCCCCTCCTGCAGTCCTGGCTGGGGGCTCTTTTGGAATCACTGAATGAAAAATTAATAAAAAAAGAAATTCAATTGATTGATGCATGTATGGGATGAGGATAACACAAAGGAGCTGTATTCATGTGTTTCCCTTTATGAATTTATTCACAGCAAAGTTTTGGAGGTAAATGAGTACTCACTTTCCTGATACACTGTTTATACCCCTTAAACACACTGTCTCAACTCTCTCATAGAATTGCTTCAAGGAGAGAGTGATGCACTTGGGGAGTGAGGGGCTGCAGGGGCACACTGGCTCATTTTTGAGTGGAGCACATATTAGCTCCGGCGAGATGGGCATCCACCAGTCTCAACTCTCTCATAGAATTGCTTCAAGGAGAGAGTGATGCGCTTGGGGAGTGAGGGGCTGCAGGGGCACACTGGCTCATTTTTCAGTGGAGCACATATTAGCTCCGGCGAGATGGGCATCCACCAAAATATCAATATCAATAATCAAGAAATTGATAAAAATAATGACATACCAACTCCATCAACGGTATCAGCGCAATGTAATTCCGAACCGCGCTCTGATGACAAATTAATTAGAAATGATATAAATGAAAAAGAACCCTTTCCTCAAGATGATAATATATCCGAACATTCCTTTAATAAAAACAATATATCATATGACGAAGAGAAAAAGCATGTAACGTCCTTGATATTCAGAGTAGCCAGAGCAATTAATGCTGCAGATCTGACATTTACGAACTCTGATGAAGAAAATCAACACGAAATAATAACAGACATATTGCAAGATTTAATAGACGTGACAATGGATTTGATCATAAGAGATCATACAAAATATGGGAAAGAAACCGCAGGAAAAATACAAATTCTTGAAAAAGAATTACAAAAAATGACAAAATTACAAACTGAACAAATAATAGAAAATTATTTAGAAATACGTCCGCAAGCTCAAACGATTTTTAAAATTGAAATAGATGAAATTCCACAAAATATTAAAAGCATCATTGAAATCAATAAAAAATCAAAAGAAAATACAATTAATGAAAAACAAGAAAAAATATCTCAAAAATCGCAAATAATAAACAAACAAGAAGAATTGGAAAAAGAAATCTCACCAATACTTGAAAAAATCTTGTCTAAAAAAGATCACCAAGAACCAATTCAATCTGATCCAGATATTAATGAGCTCCTAGAAAAACAAACAAAATTTGGGGTTGATCTCAATCAATTAAAAGGATCATTAAGAAGTGAACTCAAAAATTATGGAACAGGAACCAGAATACACTTTCCAAACAATCAAGAACAAGCATTTATTAAAGATTATGAAAAAACATATGTAAAAGATCTAAAATTTGAAGGGACAATGGAAGATAAAATTAATTTTGACCAAGTATGGACTCAATTCAGAAAAGTGAACGAAGCACCAAAAGACCAATTGCAGCCGATACAAAGAATCCATCTCTTACTGTTACATTTAGATGGCGAAGCCTTGCAAAAAGTAAAGCACTATAGAGGAAGAAACGATTATATTGCCTATCTCGAAGCATTAAGAATATTATTTGATTCATATGGAAATGTGTCTGAACAAAAAAGATTAATATTACAAGAAATAGAAAATTTACCCCAACCAGATGATTCATACAAACAATGTGCGTCATATCTTGAAGAAGTGAAAAAACAAATGGCAACTTTAAAAAATTTAAACGTGGATATCAAAACCATACATGAAAAACTGTGGCCAACTGTGTTGGATCACTTAAATCAAGGAAATATACTATCCATATTAGAAGGCCATATTCATAGGCAAATATCTTCAAGAAAACTTACAAAAGCAACATTACAGGCATGGGAAGAATATCCTGAATTACAATATGGTTGGTACACGAGTTACTTTAGCGATCGTATTAAAAAACAAAATCAAAATCATGCATACAAAAAAAAATTGTCTCTCTTTAGAGCTGGCGCAAAAAAGCATGGGAAGAATATCCTGAATTACAATATGGTTGGTACACGAGTTACTTTAGCGATCGTATTAAAAAACAAAATCAAAATCATGCATACAAAGAAAAATTGTCTCTCTTTAGAGCTGGCGCAAAAATCATATCAGAGGAAAAGATTGCACAGCCAAAAACAATGAAATCGGAAGTAAAAATTGAAATAGAAAAAATTGTTACAGAAACACCTACGGCTGCTCCAGTATCTGTAAAATCAGAAAAACCACAACAGACTGAAGAAAAAATAGAAACAACTCCAGAAATTAAAAAAGAAAAAATAGAAAAACCAATCAACGTAGAGGAGGGTCAAAAAAGACCATGTCTCTTTTGTGAAGGAAAACACCCCTTCTTCCATTGTCAGGCTCCATTACAAAAGAAATATGAAATTGTTAATTTAAAACAGTTATGCAACAATTGTCTAAAGACTGGACATCGAGCATATAACTGCATTAGCAGATGGACATGTAAAAATTGTAGACAAAAACACCATACAATACTTTGCAAAAATCAAAACAATACCAACAATTACAGAAACAATAGATACAATACATCAAGAGGAAGAGGTGGATACAATAATCAAGGAAATAGATATCATCCTTATGACAGAAAAAATCAAAATCAAAATAATAATAATAATAATAATAACA
>CAJPEX010002520.1:4450-38572 GCA_905338405.1 Notodromas monacha
AAAAAAAAATTGTTTGACGAGAGTAAATGAATGCTTCTTTCTCTTGTTTTCTGTCCGACCCGTGTTTTGTTCTGGCGTTAGTGTGGAAGCGATAATTTTTAGTTTCACCATTCGCGGGCTTCGCACGGAATTTATCGATACGTTTTCCGCCAAATAATCCCCGGATTCGTTTCAGTAATGGGGGGTTTCTCGTTTTCAACAGTTCTGATGATGAGCAAGTCTTCGCACTTTTCTACAACACGCTGTTTTCCTAAAAACAAACAAAAATCAGATTCTAGTTGGCTTAAAAATGCAATTTACAATACGAGCTGATGGCTGAGGCTCATCTTCTCAAGTTTTAATTTTTGTTGAGGAGTTTTAGCAAATAAATCAATGTACAGTATATTCCATTGACTAAAATCTGAAATGATTTTTGAAAAAATAATGATGTACTCTAGCTGCTGCGGTCTAAAAATCAGCCAGGGACTGTCAGAGATTCTTCTAACAAAGATACATACCAAAGACTTTATTAATTTTTCATAAACAATGGACATACTGTATTGAATTGAGTTTAACAGTATATAAGCTTTATTTTCTGCTTTTCAGTGTTCACAAGGTTCAAGTGACATGCCGGCATCCAAAACCCCTCCACTCAACACCTACATTCATTCAAACACATTCCATCACATCAGAAGAAAATAGCAAAATAAGCATCCCAAAATGTACAATTGCATAACTGATGTAAATACATACACTTTTTTCCCTTCCCTGATGACAAAAATAAAACATCAGTAATAAGAATTGCAGCATATGAAAATTACTGCTCCAAAATGATAGCACAAAAGGTGTTCAGCCTGCTCCAAGATGAGGTTTAGTTGATTGGAAAAGAATGGAGAGAATCTTTGATGAGAATTCATATAAAGTTAACAGTTGATCTTGCTCTCAAAAATTTTGGAATTAACCTTTTCATTGAATTTTAGGAGTCCAAAATCCTTTTTGAAGCTCATTTTTGTAGCTGTGGAATGCTGTACATAAGAACAGAAGGTGCTCTGGTGATGCATTAAATGATGCATTTATGAATGAATGAACAGAACACTTTATTTGCCGCTTTTCAGCATTCACAAGGTTCAATCAAGATTTCCACATCCAAACCCCCTTCCCACCCAACCCAAATACACTCAATGACATTCAATCACTTCAGAGCAGGAAATCACAAATTGATAACAAAAATAAAAGAAAAGAAAATTGTACACTACAGAGATTATGCCAGCACTATAGGGACATTAGAAAATTTGATGGACGTATGTGATTATAGAAACATCTGACACATTAGTAATTATTCTGGTAATGGTAATTGAATTACCAAGAAAAATTGAAGGGTATCCGTTTTTCAATTAATTTTCTGCTCCTTCAAACCGCAAAGATTAATTTTCAACCATTCCAATCATAGGTTAATCGCTATTTGATAAAACCTTTTGTATTCCGTTTTATACAAAGCAAACTCTTTGTTCCAAAATTTGCCAAAAGAGAATCGTATTTGCGACATTTACAACTTCAAAATGTTTATGGTATTCTCAGAAAAATTTCTTCGATTTTCTCAGTATAGAATGGCCATGTGTGGTAATTGCATTATAATGCTCCGTTGAATTATCTTGTACATTTCCAAAAAGTCCCCTCTTTGAACTGCAAAAATATCCACGCCTGCCATTCCGATTTCCTCTGCCAAAGTAGAGCCTCATCAACTGTGCAAATAATGCTCTACAAACCCTGTAAAACATACGGCATCATTTTCGAAATTTGAGGTGTTACAGGGTACATTAGAAGCAAGGAAAAAGTTGAGTAACGAGGCAATCATCGCACAAAAGCCCTTTTTCGCAAATTGCACCTCATTCTGCAAAAATGAAACAGGTATGAATGCGGTCGGGTTAACGTAGAGACACGCGGCTTCATTTTTTTTTTTTTACATCAGGTTGTCAGCGACGCATTAGGCAATAAACTTGTGCTCCATCTTTATTTGTTCTCCAACTCAGGGCTGAAAAGAGCAGAGAATAAAAGGAAAGCTTGCACGCAAAAAAGAAAAAATGTGCAAAATTTCGTCTCTGTTTTCAAGCAAAAACTCGCGGCTTTAATGGATCCACGACTTTTCGGGGCACTCAGAAAGAGTGGAATGAATCCCCATCGTCGTTTTATCCTGTGCGTCACCTTTCAAAACCAGAGAAGCAACTGTCAAGGCACATTCACATTGCTTGAAATCCAAGCATTTCTCTTCATTTGAAGCCAGAATGAATATCGTCAGAATATTCTATGGAAGAAATTTGTCGGAGAAAGAAAAAAAAACGCAAGCTATTTCCAAAAAAATAAAGTTGATTATGCGTTTCCTGAAGTTGAAGACGTTTAACCTTATTCGAATAATTGAATATGAAGACCCCTTTTTGGATTAACGAGGGAAATGAAGCTATTTTCAAGCTAAAAAATATAATGGAACTTTTTGCGTGAGCAGGAATTCAATTCCAAAACGAAATGCTGCCCATATCCGTAAATGTTCAATGTTTGTATCCTTTTGGATTGTATTATAAAAAATGTATACAATACAGGTGGTACCTTGCAATTTGACCCTAATCCATTTACCAAATAGGGTTGAATTTCAAAGCACTCAAATTTTGAGACACTTCAATAAATTTAAAAAATATTAGTACAAAAATACAATATAATTATATTTAGTCCTATAAAACACCTTTTTCAATATTTCAAAGAAATATATTGAGGCTTTGAGCAGAAAAAATGCCCTCTAGCATCAAGCTTAATGCACTAAAAACTTGCATTTGGATGCAATTTTGCTTTCAAACTAGTCTTGAGGAACAAACTTCAATCCTTCAAGAAAAAATATTTCGAAAAATTATTGCACATTTTAGTTTTTGTGAATATACCAACGTAAATTCCGAGGGGAATCCCAATTTTGAGGACATTTTTGTTCATTCTCACCTTGTTTAATTTTGCGCTGGAAACAAGTATTATCTAAATGATATCCCATTAGGTCCCGATACAGTAAATGAAATTGTACCTTAAAAAACAAACGCCTTGGGCAATTATACAAACTGGCTGCATCAGGTTCAGTTTATTTTTTATTTTTTAGTTCCTTGGGGAACAATTTTTTCACAAAAAATCCATCTCTGCATGCAGATGAGGGTAAAAGAAACCGGACTGTTGATGATTCCTGTGCATTTCATTAAACCTTACGACAACTATTCTTGAAATTCGTTTTCTCGCTTGAAGAAAAATCATGATAAACGAAAATTACCCTGAATCTCGGGATTTTCTGCGTGATGACACCGAAATCCTCGTTCACGAAAAGGTGCCGTTAACTTCGAATTTTGAGGAGGCGCGCTTTGAAACGTCAGCAACGTCAACGTGTGCAAAATGTGCGTCAAAACGACGCTTTTTTAAACCCGTCGAGCTGCTGACGTGTTCTCGTCAGCCGCTCAGCAGTTCACCTTAATGCGGCTTTGTCAATAAAAAAAAAATGACTGACACTCACAAGCTCGGCTCAAGGAAAGCATTTTCAAAACAGTATAGTATATGTTGAAAATTATTCATCTCTTCTATCTTTGTACTATCATAGCGATGAAACACGGACTAAATTTTAGAAATTTTGATGGGGATAGATTGTCATTCGAATATATTTTTTGGTTCAATCAATGATAACATAAATAAATAAAAATAACCGAATAATGAATCATGCGCGGCTGGGAAATCCAGCAGAAGGTTTATACTTCGTTCATTTTTCACTGTTCTTCCAAAGCCTTGAATTGAAATTAACCAGAGAGTATAGAAGAATAAAGTATGCAAAAATTAATGCAAAGTGCACATTTTTAAAGCGAACACTTTTTTTCATCGTGAGAAATCAGTTCACGATGCAATGCGTCGTAGGTAAGCGAAACAAGTCTTTCCTGTGATTATGTCAGAGTATTGGGGCGCCATCTGTGTAAGAAACAAAACGAAGCTCTTAGTGTTCAGAACATCTGCTGAGATGAGTAAAATCTGAACACGGGAAGCTCATGAATAATCAATTTAAACACCAGAGAATGACGTACTTTCACTAGGCCATTAATTTACTTCAGCTTTACTTTCATGCAAATATTAACTGTATCAATGAAATATGAGACCAATGAGGAATTTTTTTTCATTCAAAATTTCTCCAGTACTGGATCGTGTATCTTTAAGTCTTTTTTCGGATCCAGTCAGTGAAAAACTTCCTCTGAAAAAGATTCAAGCTGACGTCTTTCGAAGAATGAAACCGCAGTATAGGATGTTCATAATTTTTCGCTTTCAAATGTAGTCACGAAATTGTCTCTGATGGAAGGAAAAAGATGATGTCTGTTCGACAACCGCTGGAAGCACTTCCTCGGGGAGCTTTCGGATAGTGCGGTGTCATTCTTCATTCCAATTTTTATTCGCGTGTCATCTTCATTTGAAGCATGCAATGAGACATGGAATACGGCAAGAAATGAATCAACTCATTTCCCTTCCGAAAATGTCGCGCTCTTTTTTTTTATATGGATTAATGAAGATTGACACCGCATCACTGAGAAGCTTACGACGTAAATATAAAAAGGATCGGCACTTTTATCAAGATTTTTCCAGGGAAATACGTTTGATTTAGCAGAAGGGTGCATCAATTCATGCAAATAATATCATATTTACTCAAATACCACGCGCCCTTGAGTAAGGCACGCACAGGGTTTTTTCAGTTGGAAATTTGGCTAAAATCTTATCCCCTAGTATGACTCACACCCCAATTTTTAGCAAATCTAAAACTATAAAATTTTGAAAATACGAACAAAAAATGTGACTTTAGTCATGAATTTAACAAAAATTTGACTTTAGACATGAATTTAACAAAAATCTGACCAATTTTCAACTTTTTCAGTACAAAAAAGTTTTCTTGTCACTTTTTTCCAAATTTCTCCATTATGATTAAGTATATTGCACATAGAACTTTCTAAAACTTCTTGAAAATTTTTACCCACTTATGATGCACACGCCTTTTTTTCTTCTGAAATTTGGGAAAAAAAGTGAGCATGGTACTTGAGTAAATATGGTACATTTTTTTCTTATTGATCTCTCTGTAATACAAAAAATCTCCCCACAATAAAGGCATTTGGACCATCAAAATAGCTTTGCTGTAATGAAAAGTTCATCGAAAAATACCCAAGTTAACATTGTGGCTTTATGGCAGGGAGCTAAAAAAAGTAACTTCCTCTAAATGAGTATTCACTATAACAAGATTTTTTGTAACAAGATTCCATTGTATGTTTAGTACACCAACAAAGCAGAGTTGGCCTGGCAAATGAAACTAAAAGTTGGACTACCTCAAGAACCTGCAGCATGCATTCTACATTGTGTACATCATCCATCTATGCATGTTTACAATGTACCTTGGCCACAAGCTCAGACAGTTGGAACCCAGAGTGGGCTATGTAGTCCTACTCAAAACAACCACCGTCAAAGGTCACATGCCAATGTCATGCCTGAAGTGGAAGCTCTGCGGCATCCTGAAAGTTTGAGCCAGTAAGCAAAAAAATTGAAGCAGAAAATTACAGCAGATGATGTGTTGGTGTCCTGGTGGTACAGGGCCAACAACACATCAACAGCCCACATACTCCAAAATCAGTTCATCTTGCATCTCATACCACTATAAGTCCACAAAAATGAGGAAACTGAGATGCAAAAACCCAATTTCAGATTGCAACAAAGACAGTACTTATTGCCATTGGGCAGGCATTCCTCAGTGAGGGACTGGTGTTCCTGGACTGTGACTCCATTGCCATTTGTCAAGATGGTACATTTGCATTAGAGCCTTGAGATCTTCCATGAATTCATGTGTTTTGCTCCTTCCAAGAGATCTATTGGTCACTTGCCTTGAGATAACACTGGCACTAACGCTTGTGTGGGGTCCATTGGCACACTCCCTTCTTGCTTGGTATGTTGATGTCCTTCCAGGCCTTTGCCAGTCACACCTGTGACAGAGTCTTCTGCTGGGTTCACAATCACTGCAGCTTGCAAATCCATGGCAGTGGTGCTGTGTCTCTCCAAGAGTCTTGTCAAGAGTAAGGGGGTGTCTGCCACCCCACCATCACTGGAGCTGGGGGATGGTGCTGATGCATCACCTGAAACCCAGCCCATGCGCAGGGATGACATTGATATCAAGATGGTGGATGCAGCGCCATGAGCATCATTCAAATGCATCTCCTCTGACTATGAGGCTTTTAGTGTTTTTCTCCTCCCTTGCAGTTGAAGACATCCCCAAGGCAAAGTTTTTCTACATCCTGGATGCAATGTGGCACTATGAGCCTGATAATCCTGTAACCTTCATGGAGAACATCCACCTGTGCAATGGTGTCATTGGAACCCAATTTTGCTTTATGAGGAGTTTGCATGTTGCAACCCCAGGGTGCCACATGGCCAATTTCTTGTTTTGATGACCCTGCAATGGGAGGTTGCACCAAGGCATCACTTTCCACAGCAAGGTCCCAAGCACAATGCCAGGATGTAGTGACAAGCCTGCAAAGTCCCTCCTTCCTTGGCATGGATTGTGACAAAGGCAGTGCACAAACACCAGTAAGACCTGTGCATGCCCAGCATGCACTTACATTTTAATTTTTTAGACACTGGCACCTGACAAATCTACCAGAGACAAAGAAGGGGGATGCAGGACATACAGCAAAGCAAATCTGGGGAAAAACAACAAACAAAAAAAACAACCAAATGACAAAACATTGTTGCAATGCACCCATGCGCAACTGCACCTCCTGACCAAATGACTGACTGCCTGCATTTCTATCCCACAGGAAAGGTCAAGCAGTGTGTATATGCATGCTGTCATCTTGCTGCCCCATGAGTCAATCAAGGATGCTATCACCTTTGTAACAATGGTGAACAGGCAACATCTGTGCAACCCCTTCTGTTTGGGTCCTTTGGCCACCACCACCTGGTTGGCCAGCAGCAACCAAAGGGGGGATTTGTTGGGGTTCACCACAGTGGCAAAGGATTTATCCAGGGTGCAGCCTGGGCATGTGACAGGAGGCATGCACATGTTGGACGTCCCATTGCATGATCTGTTTGCTGCAATGCAGGAAACCTGTGGCAATACTGTACAGGATTTTGAGGAGGAAAGGAAGGAGCAGGGACTGGCTTGGAAACTTCAGTTGAAGACTTCACCTGTCAGAGGAAGTGCCTTGGATTTTCTCTGAGACAATTGTGACTGTTCAATTGTGTGTGGCTGGAATCTTACCTGAAGCGGCTTTGTCCAGCAATTTGTACTGCTGTGGGGTTGCAAACAACGTGGCATGACCCAAGCATAGCATCCTTGCTTGAGCACACGCACATTGACAAGTTGCCAAAGCAACCCACAGACCAGGAAGTGGACTGGCGCCCAGTTTGCTGCAATGCAGTAAACCTGGTGAAGTATAGATACTGATCTGAGTTGGAAACAAAACCCTGCAAAGGCTCCAAAGCCTTCAATCTGCTACAGACATTGCCTGACAGCAATTGGGTTGATATCTGTTCCTTTGAGGATTTGTCTGTACAATACATTTTTTGTGTGCTTGAGAGTGTGTCTGAGGTTTTCCATACTTTGGTCGCCTGTGGGTTGCTCATTAAAAGAGCTTGTTTGAGGGACTCCTGTCTGGAGGATCTGGCCTTGTAAAGGCTGAGCCCATTTACATTCATTTCTCTGAACCTTTGTCATTCTGGCCAGACAACTGCCATGACTTTGTCCATGATCTTCTGCCTTTGTGCTCTGAATAAATTCAGATTTACAGGGACTTCTTTAAGGACAATCTGGCCACCTAACAACTGACTGCCTTTGTTTTCTTTCCCTGTCACTTTGCAGTTTCCTGGCCTGACAGCCAGATTACTTAATTAAGCAGAAGGAAATTTATCTTTTTAAAATCTCTTGTAAAACTGATCAATTCAGGTAAAGAAAGGGGTAAATCTGACTTATAAGCAGTTGTGAATGACTTCTCTCTGGAAGCTGCGGAGGAGCACACAAAAAAGTCATCAAACAAGGTGTAAAGCAGTGTGCTTATTTTCTTCTGTTCTCTGAATATTACCCTAGGTGCAGAAAAAAAACCGCTCAATTCGCCAGTTTCTACTTCTCCAATGCCTACTTTTTCTAGAATAAAAAATAAAAAATAAACCTCGGTGAATGCTTCCGATCACCATCAACACCTTCCAGTTGATGCAATCATATGTATGTTCTCCCTTTTTTTTTTGCGATGGCGTTCATTCCCATTCAGATTCGGACTGCAGTGATTCCGAGGCAGCGAGGGGGGATTCACGACTGAATTCATCCCAGCAGCAGGTCGCAATGAAATCGTTTTTCCCGGCCCAGTGAAGTTCGCCATCAATAAGACGATTTAGGAGGACCCCCGAGGGGTCTAATGGAGGCGAGGAGACCCCCGGCGAGCGGATAAAACCCTCCGACTCCCGCCGCGCATGAAAATTAACCGCGGTTTTACTCCTGATCTCTCCATTGCGGGCTCCAGACTATTAAATCCCTTGAAATTATTTAAGTATTTACGAGACAAACCGTATTGTGCTATACAATCAGCATTTCGATATTAATACATTAATAAAAGATAATACGCAGGAGGCATCATCCGTAGGAAGACGTGCATTTGCAGAAATGTGTTCGGATCCATCATCGGAGCCTTCACATTTGCAAATAATTGGATATAATTCCAGTGTTTCCAATAAAAATCATGTTGTATTGTAACAGTGTCTTCAAATTACCGAATTTTACATATTCAAACATTATAGGAATCAGTACAAAAATACGCGGAATAAATCATTGCAAATAAAGACGATGTAAAAAATAGCTTTGGCTCCATGGAAAACTCCCTCTCATTAAATCGCTTGAAATTAACGAATTTCCCAGAAAAATCATGCAGTGTTACACTACCTTTATTAAGATTTAAAATTATCGCATTTGGAGAGATCATACATTTTATTAAAACATTTGGTGGAAAATCGAATGAAAAAAAGATACATGTGAAAGTTCATTGCCTCCATTGCGGCCTCATGCTCATGGAATCGCTGGTGATTATTCAACTGTTTCGAGAAAAACCTATAGTGATATGAAGTAGATTAATGTATTACAGGTAAAAAAAACATTTTATTAAATTTCGTTTGTTGTTTCGTTTGAGGAAAAAACAAAAACGCAGGAGAAATTATTTAGAATGGAGGAGTTGAACATTTTGTTGGTTTACATCGAGGCATTCTGTCAGCTTATTTGTTAGCTAGAAATTGTTCCAGTATCCCCAAGAAAATGCACAATGAGTTGAAGTCATAAAAGCATGTCACCATATTTGCTATGCTCTTGAACTTTAGGAATACAGTACTGTACCATGAAGTAAAATGCATCCTCAGACCAGGAGACATGAGATTGACTCTTGTTATTTCATTATACATGGCTAATTTTAAAATTGCCATCATAAGATCATTTGAACTTGTGTCCTAAATTACGCTAATAATATGTAATTGCTGTGAAGTTTTCCTTTGACATACTTTTACCATCTGTGCATGATAACAGCAGTATATGATGGTATTCAGCAGTCATCCACTTTCTACTCATCCAGGTTTCATTTCAGTTCACTTGCCATCATGCACCTTTTGTCAAGAGGAATCTGTAAAGGTGTGTCCAAACACATCTTTGGTATTCATTATTGGTCTGGTATTTGCTGTGGATAGTTTGGTTCACAAAATATATTATGACTTACTGCTTAACCCTTGGACAGCAGAGGGTTCTTTCCCTTAGTGGGACGGAGTTGGATTATTTTTGTATCCTCCCGCATTTTCATAATTTTGAAGGTCAGGAAAACCCTTCCAGGTGGGCTGAGGCAAAGTTGGGATAAATCCCAAAAAAGCCAGTAGACTAACTCAGCATTTTTTAAATTTCCTGCACAAATTTTCTGTCCCCAGGGAAAAAAAAACATCAGGATTTTTCTGGAATTTGCCATTAACCCCCTTTCTTGACAGGTTGACATTTTTTTCTTCACCTCTCTGAGGTGCAAAAAAATTTTGCAAAAAAAGTCCAACTTTGCTGCCCAAGGGTTAATAGAGAAGTAACTTCATTTCATGCCACCCTGGCTACAAGATGAGTTAAATCTGTACTTCACAACAAACATCATGTTACTGGGTAATATTGGAGTGGAATAAATCTTATGGCAACAAAGACATCCAATAGGTTTGTATTTGTTTTGGTAAAACTCTGACAGCTTAGGATATACTGTATCACAATATAATATGTCTATGTCTCAGTTTGTTTTAAAGAATAATCTCTTCTTCCTTTCCATGCAGCACTCTAATAGAGACGGTTCCTTCATTTGTTTCCATGATTTTCATCACACCTTTGGTCATGTGCATCGTGTTGAAACTGGGGGGAATTTCCGTGAAAATCCAGCTCAGGCGTGACGTGATTTCCTTCCTTCCTTCCCCCACACAGAGAAGGCACGTGAATACGGGGATCCATCCGCCAAAAAATATGGAGTAATTTAATATGCCGTGTTGCACCTGGCTGGCTGACGGTGTGAACTGAACCTGCTTTTTCCATCATTGTTTGCGGACGAATGAATCCGAACTTTCATGGACGTCACCGAGAACTGCTACTTCTTCTTCTTTTTTTTTTATAGATAATTTTCGAACTACAATTGACTGATCCGGATGCCACTAAACGTTCCAATTTTAGTAATATTTTCTTTGAAATTGGGATTACGTGTTTATTTTGACGCATAAGGCTGCCTTTCAGTCAGGAATGTAAATTAGTCGTACAGCTGCTTCAGTTAATCTCGATTATTGATGCAAAAATCAGACATCATCTTCAAATAAATGAATAGTTTTCAAAACAAAACACATGTTATTTATTAAACACAATTTAATTGAGATATAATCTGTCAAACTTTCATGGACTTCCATACGACTCGATATTTTTGCTTATTTTGCACATTTCAACAAATCCAGCTCAGGCGTGACGTGATTTCCTTCCTTCCTTCCCCCACACAGAGAAGGCACGTGAATACGGGGATCCATCCGCCAAAAAATATGGAGTAATTTAATATGCCGTGTTGCACCTGGCTGGCTGATGGTGTGAACTGAACCTGCTTTTTCCATCATTGTTTGCGGACGAATGAGTCCGAACTTTCATGGACGTCACCGAGAACTGCTCCTTCTTCTTCTTTTTTTTATAGATAATTTTCAAACTACAATTGGCTGATCCGGATGCCACTAAACGTTCCAAGTTTAGTAACATTTTCTTCGAAATTGGGATTACGTGTTTATTTTGACGCGTATAAGGCTGCCTTTCAGTCAGGAATGTAAATTAGTCGTACAGCTGCTTCAGTTAATCGCGATTATTGATGCAAAAATCAGACATCATCTTCAAATGAATGAATAGTTTTCAAAACAAAACACATGTTATTTATTAAACACAATTTAATTGAGATATAATCTGTCAAACTTTCATGGACTTCCATACGACTCGATATTTTTGCTTATTTTGCACATTTCAACAATTTAATTCGACTGTTTCGGATTTTAATAAATAATCAATTTCAGTATTGTTTGAAATCAGAAGTACTTTTTGAGGAAATTCTAAGTTTTCAGCTGCTAAAAATAAGGTATGCGTCTTAATAAGGAATTGGATTCGTGCACTTTCTATCTGAGGGCACTTGTTACTTGCGTAAATACAGTATATTAGCCATATTGCCACAGTTCTACGCAATTATTTTTGCCACCAGAAAAAAAGGTTTTCATCAACATTGACATGGACAGTTTTTAAATGGAGTATAATTGTGTGAAGCTCCGAATTTCCTTGGACGCCTATGAGTACTGCAACCTTACACGTAATATTTTTAAAATTAAATTTGGCTGATGAGAATTACACTAGATGTTTTGAAGATCAATATTCAAAGTGAAAAGAAAAAACGTGTCTACTTGAAATTGCTGCAAGATACTCAAGTACATTACTTGGACTTTCATCCTTACTGCCTCATCGCCATTGCCGATGACAATAAAATCCTCAGCATAATTTGAAAGAGTAGCTTTTGAATACGATTGAGCTTAACTGCCTACTGAAAAAAAAAATTGTAATAATTTTCTTCGAAAAATTGATTTTATATTTAACAATGCTTGGATCTCAAGTCCGGGACACTGGGGTCTTACCTAACCTAACCAACAACAGTCCCAGGCCTGGATCCCATTTTGCCCGCTCATCATATTATCCCTGCAAAAAGAAAAACAAGCAATAAAAACTCTCTCTCTCTCTCTTCAGCAAGAAACTGAGCCAAGTCTTTTTCCAAACATAAAGGGGGGGGAGAGAAGCATCTTACTCACACACACAAAAATAAAAGTGTGGGGGAGTGGGTGTGGGAAAGCAAGAAGGAGGGGGTGGGGGTGAAATACATACAAAAAAGAAAAGAACCCCATGAGCAAGCTGGCTTCGGGTTGCTCTGTTCCCCATCACAAGCAGCGGCACAAGGCCTCCCCTCGACACAACACACACACAGGAAGGAAGGAAAACCCCAGCTGCAGCTGAAGCCAAAGGGAAGGCCCAGAGAGAGAGACCAGAGCCGAAAGCAAGACTTGCCATGAGCGTGGTGTATTCAATAAACCCGGGCATCCAATATCAATTTCCCCGCCTGCGAGACCCACTCCGCCATTGGTCCCGGGGTCAGGAGCATCCGTCAAAGCCGGGCTCTGTGAATTTCGGGTCCCGCCCGTCTGGGGGCCGCTGGGTCAATTGAATTCTTTCCTCTGTCTTGGACTGTGCATGTGTCCCGCCGAACCCGCGCGGGGCCCCGTTTATTCGTGTCCTGTCATGTGTGGTGCTGTATGTGGCTCAATAACCACTCTCAAAGAAGCACAACACTATTGCTTTCATGGGGGGACACTTGAATGGTAGAGAACTTGGATTATATCTGGGCTTTATGACTGGATGCCAGTTTTCACTGATAATCTTAAGATGATGGGTACCCTTATCACACAAACTGGGACACACACAAAGATGTTGTTAACCCTTGGATGGTGGAGGGTTCTTTCCCGTAGCAGGACAGAGTTGGATTATTTTTGTATCCTCCCGCATTTTCATAATTTCAAAGGTCAGGAAAACCCTTCCAAGTGGGCTGAGGCAAAGTTGGGATAAATCGAAAAAAAGCCATGAGACTAACTGAGCTTTTTTTTTAATTTTCCTGCAAAAATTTTCTGTGCAGGGGGGTAAAAAACATCAGGATTTTTCCTGACTTTGCCCTTAACCCTCTGTTGACATTTTTTTCTTCACCTCTCTGAGGTGCAATGCAATTTTGCAAAAAAAAAGTCCAACTTTGCCACCCAAGGGTTAAAGCAAAATTTCACATTGAAAAGTGGGACTTGTGATCCAAAAACAAGTCCCTGCGCTACAAGATTCCCAAATAAGGCAAAATTTATAAAATTCATAAACTTCAGGAAGTAATTTTGTTGTACTACGGTGCCTTCAAACATTTTAATTATTGTATTTACTTGAGTACCATATGCCCTGTACACATCTTGATATTTTTTGGGTGTTTCCCCAAAAACCTATTCCCACAGAAGACCAGTATGTCCCTGTTTTTGTTGAGTGAAAATAACCTTTATTTTTTACCTCATAATCTAAAACAAAATAATTTTGAAATTGAATTAAACAAAGTAAATGTGATAGGATTGGTGCCAAAGATTTTTGTTCTTGGTTATTTTCACCCCAAGACTCAATGCGTATGACTTGCCACACATTTTTCAAAATTATTTTTATGCCGAAAAAATATGTTTTGCCATATCTATTCTCCCTACTTGTCAGCCTTTATTTATTTTTAGATAAAACATGGCAAGTGCATACATATGGCACTTCTTTTAACTTCAGACAATAGTTCAATGGACATATTGAGCCAATGGTCGCTGTCGTATTGCTCAAGTCAATGAATGTTACATATATTCGCATAAACCTTCAAAAATGGAGCATTGAATTATATGTAGATCGTATATTGGATATGTATTTTATTTTAATATTAAAATTTTTTTTATTTGGGCTGACGTCGATATATTTGCAACACCAGACAATTCAATGTAATCAGCTGTACTCGCTGCTGAGAAAAGTAAATACTGTACTGTATGTTGGATAATAAAAGAACACGACAATCAATCATCGCGGAAACTTGAACTACGAGGGTTAATCCTCACTTTCGCAATTTTTCGCCGGGGCCAAGTTGCACCTTACTGCTAACGGGAACCACGTCGTTATTGCGGCACCAACAAGGAAAACCAGCCCGTTTAACTGATTGCTCTCTCCTACTCCACAATAACCAAGTCTGCTGGAAGGGGGAAGATATAATAAAGAAATACATAAAAATTTATAAGGACAAGAGGTAAATTTGAAGGATGGAGGAGGGAATTCCAGCACACTTCGTGAGCACTGATCTGAGCACCATTGAAAAAGTGATCGATCGAGTTTAATAACAATCCGCGGCGCCCGTGGAATGCGACCATGCATGCATGCGCGGGGCCGGGGCTCTATACCCGGAAAACATGTGTCTTTTTTAATTTTTTTTTCTTTTTCGAATTGGAAGTTGTTTTCTTCATGCTTGCCTCGTGAAGGATTCCCCTTATTTTTTTTATCCGTTGTAGCTTCTTTCCACATGAAGATCACACCTTTGAGCGGAACAAGACACGTCCTTGACAAGCAAATCAGGAGGTGAATGAGTTATTTTCAATGGAGGTGTTGCAAGCATTGTTTTTTAATGCATGGTTTAGCTGCGTCTGGAATATATATCTTGATAAGGTGAAGTACATGGTGCATGCGCACTGCGGAGTACTACTATATTTGCTGATTTGCTGAGAAGATGAAAGGAATCAATTATCAGACTGTGTTTAAATGTATTTTATAATGTGCTTTTATTAAAAATTCTGCATCAAAGACTAGGTTTTATTATTTTTTCATATCCCATTCCAGCAGCTTAAAAATGAATTGGTGAAAATACCTCAAGTCCAGATGATGCACTTATTTATTTTTTTTATTTGCGAGCCCAAAAGGGTTCATGCTGGGAGCACAAAAAACTATTTAAAGCCGGCATTTTCCCCATTTTCATTAACTTGGGGAAACAGTTGAACATTGTCAATTTGTCTTTATTGGCTTATCCATGATTTAATGACTAATATTCATTTATTGAAGAGATACCTTCTGTATGTTTGTAGGTTGACTCTCCACAGCAATCCTGTCAGCAACAAATTTCTCTTTATTACAAATTTTTCTAGAGTCCCATAGGGTTCCAAGGACATTATTCCAGACACATTTTTGCACAACAGACCTCCTCAGTGGGCAGTTTTCCCTCCTGCGCAATGGACTAAATTTGCATTGCAGACTTCTATTGGTTTGAAAGTAAGGATATAAGTAAGCATTTTACTTTTTAATACTGTAATTTACTTCACATAGCAGACTTTTTACATGACAGACTAGTCTGTTGCACAAATGAAGTCTGTTGTACTGGGGTTGACTGTCATTCTGAAATGCAGAGCCCAAAAACACAGAAAAAAACCAAAACTGATCAACATAGCCAACAAATTAGAAAAAGACAATTCTCTTCTTGCACTGCAGAATTTTGAAAAACAACAAATATCCTCAATGAATACTATGGTTCTCCATTCTGGCAGAAATGAGCCCAAGTTCAAGGGGAATAAAGCCAGGCTCAATTTCAGGAAATGGGTGGTTGTATGCATACATGTAAGATGTCCAGTTTTATTTTGTGGAGTGTGTTCTGTTTCATTTTTGTCATCAATTTGTGCTTTGTTTCCTGCTTTGAAGTGATTGAATGTCTTTGAGGGCATTTGGGTTGGGTGGGGAGGGGGTTTGGATGCAAGAGTCTTGGTTGTGCCTTGTGAATGCTGAAAAGCGGCAAATAAAGTGTTCTGTTCATTCCTTCAAGCCTTGCTCCCCACCAGTGCATGCAAAATAACCTGCAAATATTGCTGTGTTGATATGCATCACTACCACAACAATTGTACAGTACTTTGATTGCTTTCAATTGGACAGAGCATTGAACAAGTTGCTTGCCCCTTGGCAACAGTATAGGCGGCCCAGGTTTCATTTTTGAACTGAACCCTGTATACAGGAAGACAGTGATAAGAAGGCGCGACCATTTTAATTATTTCTGGCCAAAGTCGGGTGGATAAAAGAAGGTTGGAAGAAAATAATGAGCCCATATCGAGGCCGAGGGCAGGATTAATCACGACGGGGAGATTGCTCCGCGGATTAATTGTGCGCCCCGAGTTTCACTCCTCGCCGCTTCAATTCTCGTTCTTTTATCCACACTTGCTCTTGACATCCTATTCTCTATTTCTTTTTCTACCATGAGGAAAACAAAAACAAAATTTATTTCGGCGTTTTGCTTTTTTTTTTAAAAAGATTTTCTCATCATTTTCATCTTGAGATGAACAGTGGTGGCAAAGGAAACGGCGTGTGTCCAGGGTTCTGAACTCGTATTACCCCGTGGGCGGGTTCCAGCGTCGACGCCCCGATTCTGATCACCAATTCACCATCATTCGAATGATGACACAATAGTCAGAGGTCCTTTCAAAAAGTTCAATGGCGTGTTTTGGCCGTATAAATTTATGTGAACTTGTGTTTAGTCAATTATGATGAGTCTTGGCGGCTCTGGAAGGGTGGGGTGTCTTGAACAAAGACTTAGGGTGACTTAACCCTTGGGCAGGGTTGTAGGATTTATACACAAAATTTTGTGTCCCAAGAAGTATAAAAAAAGGGGGGAAAACAAGAATGATTAGAATAGCCAGTCACGAAGAATCCCACATTTTTCTTAGAATTCCAGCAGAAAAATTTTCAACAAAAAAGAAAAAAATGTTAATTTTGGGTGGCAATATTTCTGCTGTAGGATTAGCATAGAAGGAGTATCAGAACAATGACTTTCTTTTTGTGGGATTTTTGCTGACTTTGACTAGTCAGCTAAAGCTGCATTTCAGTGACCTTTGGTCAAACCAAAATGCAAAAACCTGCAACAAAAAAATCCTGGCACAACCTTGCAATGCAAAAGATGCCGCCCAAGGGTTAAATAACTACATGCCATTTTTTACTACTACAGTATTAGTGCAGGGATATTTGCATATTTGAAGATTTGATTATCTGGGATTTGAATAAGCTTGAACACAATGTTATTCAATTGGAGAAAAAAATCAATTGCAAACCATACTTTTTTTTCACCTGCTTAAGTTCAAGTCAGAGCACTCATTTGTTGCGAAAAAAAAATCTCATAGCGTAATTTCGAGCTTCTAGTCAATTTTAAAAATTATCCATTTTTATTTCATATTTATCCCTGAAAATCATGACCATAAATTAGCATTTCCTTATTTTAGAGGGTTCAAAGAACATCATACTTTTTTGCATCTTCTCTATAAAAGTGACTCGCAAATAGACGAACCAGGTTGTTAAAGACAAAAAGAGAAGGCTGCACTTCAGTCTTCGATGCATTTTTTGAAAATTTTTTATGTCAGTGATGAAAAAATGACCCGAAGTTCCAGGTAGTTCAATAGTTTTCCATGCACAAAAGACGATACTGCACGACGAAAAGCGATATACAGTGAAGTAAAACTACCGTGAAATTTTCAGAGTAATTATCACCTGAAAATAATTTCAGACCTGCTTTAGTTATGATTCTGGACATCAATGATTTGGGTATTTTTTCCTGGTCATGCATCAAGCAAAATATTTCAAGCATTGGAACGTTCTTCATCGTGAGAAGAATTCGAAGTTTAGTCTCAAAATGCTCAGCTAAGTGCCTCGACATCTTATTTCTTTCAGCCAGTTTTCCTTCCTTTTTTTCAGAAATAAGTCGGCAAAATAAAATCGTCACGGAAAAAGCAGGGTAATAGGGAAGAAAAATGATGATCCTCTCCGCGGAACGCTCGGCATTATTAGAAGCACGTTATCACCGACCCAATGCATAATATTTTCGGAAAGCCAAATAGTCTGGGGGGCAATAAGTCATCCGTGTCCCTTGGCAGCGTAAATTCTGTCTAGAAAAACAAAATGGATCACGAATCCGGGAGAAGATGGAAAGAGAGAGAGAGAGAAAGACTAAGAATATGGAGGAAGAAAGAAAGAGAAAACGACTATAGGAACAGGGATTTTTTATTTTATGTTTTTGATGCATCGTGAGAGGCAGTAAAGGCAACCAGGTTCGCGTTGAGGCTCTGTCGTGATTTATCACCTTTCGTGGCCGAATATTACACTCAATGTTCCTTTTTGTCTGTTCCTCTTTTTTTTTATCCCCTCTTGTTTTTTTTTTTTTTTTGAATATTCCCTCTTCTAGCTGGTTCACGATACATTTCCATAAAGTCGATCAGGAGTGTCCCGCGTGGGCGACGTTTACAGGGTCGACCACAAAATTATCCCGCGATGAAAGGACATTTTTCTCCTTCATGGTCTTTTAAATTTTCCGCGCCTTCATTAATCTATTTTTCATGGCATAGGTGTCGCCTAATTGCTCTTTGATTTTGTTGAATGAATGATGAATGGACAGAAAGCTTTAGTTTCCACTTTTCAGCGTTCACAAGGTTCAATCAACATACCCACATCCAAATAACTGCTCTTGATTTTGTTTTGCTCTTCCAAATGAAGATGTAATTTTAAAATACTGAACAATTGCTTTGTCAGTTTTTGTTTTTAATAAAAGCCCCTGTTTATTAAAAATGATGTTGTTCTTTAAAAAATAGTGAATATTTGTCAAAAGCAATTTTTAATTTTAACAATGGCTTTGTTGTGCCAAGATTCCACTTCAAATTTTTTTGAGTCCCATGTGACGTCATGCAATGCATTTACCTCAATTTCAAAGCCTAAAATTTCTGAAAAAGTATCCATTTACCAACCAAATTTGGGCACAATGCTTAATTCTTTGCTCCATACTCAGCAAAATATAAGTAAAATATGGTACTTGAATATATTTCTTATGGTATATTCAGTGCAGGTGTACCTTGCAATTTGACCTCCTGCAATTTGACAGTCAAATTTGCAGGGAGGTTGACCTGCAATTTTACCTCTGTCCCAAAATTTGACCTGCTTTGGCCACTTCTTTTCTTTTTTTGCTGATATTTCTCAAGTTTACAAAGTGTTTTGTAATTTGACTGCTTTGGAATTCAACCCTAGCCTGGCAATGGATTAGGGTCAAATTTTGAGGTAACACCTGTCTACTAAATCTAATGAAGTACCATTTACATGCTTTTTTTATCTACAAGAGAAAAAATTCAATTATTTTTAAAAATCACAGACATTTAAGAAAGGAGCTGCGAAATATTCCTGTTTTGTCATTCTTATTTTTTTTATATGCAGGTGTCGGCGACATTCTTACTTTTCTATGGCCTGAAATATTTATGAAAATGTCAGTTTGGGGTGCATAACACTCAAATTTTCTAACTTTAGAATGTTTAGATCAAATCATCAAACTTGTTGAGGTTCGCGCAAGGGTCCTTTATTTCTCATCTTGTAGTAAGTCAGGCAATACTTGAACAAAATTTCTACATGCTTCTCAATAAGAGAAAAGAAAGACTTTCTTTGAATAAATTATATTTTTAAAATAACAAATCAAGAGAAACACTGCTAAAAAGTTACAGCTTTGGAACAGCTTCAGACTCAGAGAACTTTCAAGGAAAAACCAACTTTTCTAAAAAAGACAAAAATTTTGATTGATGAATTTGTTCAGATTAGATTAGTTTTTCAGTTTTTACCTTTTTTAAATCCCTGAATCATGGTTCTTTTTTATCAAACACCGTGTACATTTACGTTTATTCGCGGTTTAGGAACAAGATTTTTCACCATATGGGAGAATACGGTATATTTTGAGAGGGATTTCGTGAGTCACTCCGGGCCATATGCATTTTTTTCGGGAACAGGAAAATCACGTGACAAAACGTTTATGATAATCTTGTCAGCAGAGGGAAATATATATATATATTTTTTTTTCGGACAGATGACAAGAGGAAAAATGATGGTGGAATAGCTTTTCATTTGTCGGGATACCAAAAAATCCGACAGTGAATATTCTCAGCGACTTCTTGAACTTCGTGAGCAGATTTTTTGGGGTTAATTAGTTTCAGAATCTTTTAACCCATTTTAAAACCTGGGAATTCTTTCGCGCGCACAGCCTCAGAAAATTATCTGTTTGAAATTTTTGATGATTTTGAAATACTGTACAGTACTTTAAAAATAGTTTCCCTGAACTCTGCCTTAACGATTTCTCATCCACGGGATTTCTGTTGCGTGACGAAACGTGCAAATTCATGTCAATCTCAGCATATCTGCTCCGCTTTTTTTGTTGTTGCACAAAACTAACACGATATCAAGTCGGCGAGCCTGAAATCCCGTAAAGCAATGGCTATTTTTCCTTGATTTTCCTCCAGGCAAAGAAAAATAAGAATCCCGTAAATTCTGCTTTTGCCGAGCTGATAAGTGTCATCATTACGGCGATTCCGTTATTGAACAAACAAGCGAATCAGGGATTTTGTTCCGAACCGGCAGCACAAAAAAATTATGGCCGACGCATTGTTTTCAGCGCAAAAAATCTGCTTTCTCTTGATAACGTGAAAATCAAAGTGACATACAACTGTAAGCTGTATTTTCGGATTTTTCATTAGCGAAAAAAAAAACTGAATTTTGCCTGGTTTAAGCATTCTACCATATACAGTGAGACCCTGAGATGCGGTCATAATTGGTGCATCAAGAGTGTCCCTAAGTTGAATTGTCCCTAAATTGAGTCTTGTTTTCCCATAGACTTACATTATATAATTTTTAATTTGTGTTTTATGGGAGAAATATTCTTCAGAATTTCTGGAAAAAAATTGTTTGGCCCTTGAATTTGAATTAATGAATACATTTTCAACTCAAAAAGAAAATTTGGAGCATTAAATAGTGTATCTCTGTACTGTAAATGGAAATGTTGGCATCGACAAAAATAACATTGAAGTTAAAAAAAAGTAGAAGTCCCTCTATGCTGGAGGTAATTTTTTAAATTAGCTAAATGGATGGTAAATTGGTGAGAGAAATTCCCAAGAACTTTTCTCACATCAAGTTTAGGGTTAGAAATTTCTGTCTTTTGTAATTTGATCTGAAATGTATTTTCAATTTTATCTCAAAGTGTCCCTATGCTGCATGAGTCAGTGTCCTTGTATGTCAGGCCTTTTTTATTACATTTTCCTGAGAAAATTAGTGTCCCTATGTAAAATTGTCCAAAGGTCAAGATGTCTGCATGTAGGGGGTCTACTGCACTTTATGTGTTGAAAGTTGGATTGTTGACGCGTGAGGATCGAAAGACAAAGGGAAGGGAACCTGAGATACTTTTTTATGGTGGTTTTCATAATTTTTTCTACTTCTTCATTGTTGTTGTTGTAGTTGTTGAGAGTTGCTCAGCCAACAACCGGTGGATTAATGTAATCCAGGGGGAAAGAATTGAAATAATTACCGCGTTTCCCGCGCGGCGGATGAGCGAAGACTCTATCGCGTGGACTTCATCTCCGCTCATCAGCACATGATTCCCATATAAATGTCTGGCAAGCATTTTGTTTTCCGTCGAAACCCTATTTTCAACATCCTCAAACGGTTTGGAAGAGCACAAGTCTACTTTTTTTTAATTTTCTTGATGATGAGTGGGGGTATAATCAAAGATTCGTGAGGTATAACTCGGATGAGACTCGTGAGAATAACCTTCACGGCGTATGTAAACAGATCACCTTTTAATTCATGATTAGGATTTGTCTCTTTGATAAAACAAATTTATTCCCGAGCACAAATTTTTTTTTTTCAAGAAAAAACGTTCTAGGTGTTGAGAACGCATACCCAATTTTTCTCCCCAATTTTGTACAAAATATGCTTAATTAAATTTGGTTATTCCTGATTACTGAGCTTGAAGGAGATGTTAGAAACGCCTTCAATGGAAACGAGTAACACATATTATTAGCATGTGTGTTCAAAAAAAAAATTACAACTTTTATTTTGTGGAATCGTCACAGCTCTGACAAGTGACAACTGAGAATCAGTGGTTCTAGAATCTTCGAATTACCATGGAAATCGAAAAATATGTGATTTTCATTCTTTCAATTTTTGAAATTCAGCATGGGCTTATGTGGTTAGCGGGAGATTATTGACTTGAGACCTGCTGATTCATAACTACGAATAAGACATATAAAGTATGATGACTTCTTTTTTTATTTTGAAAACATTTATTAAATACATTGCAATATTTTTAGACCTGCATAAGAAAACTCTTCCTCTTATCACTTTCTTAAACTGCATTCGGCTCAATAATGTCTGATGCGTCGATTCTTATTATGGCAGGAAATAATCTTACTTAGCCTATATGGTTAATCCTTCCTGGAACCTGGAACGGAAGAAAGATGAAAAGCACCCAGTTTCAAAGCTTATCCTTTGTTTTTTCCTTTTCATGTACAACAAATTGGAACCTTGTGGGGAAGTAGACGTTGAAAGCGCGGAGAGAATAAAGCCATTAATCATGACAACGACCGCGTAACGGCCTCAATTCATTCCCTATCCGAACACCGAAAAAATTGGAAATAAAACTTTCCTTCTGCCCTCAGCATTCTCTTTTTTTTTATGTACTCATGCAAACGTGTGTGATTAGGACCCCAGGGCGGAAATTTTCCCGTATTTTTGCCCTAATTTCATGTGATTATTTACATCAGTCGTTCGCTCCGTATATAATGCGGGTTAATGCGCGGCTTTTTTTCGAACAATTTTCTTCTGAGCAACGACTCGTGAACACGACCACGTTTCTTGGGATAAGTTGAACAGAATTGTGACTAAATTAACCCCTCATTAAGTCTGCTTCAACGATTTTAAGTGACCTCCCGGTTGCTTAAATTATTGCGATCATGTCCCACGTCGAATTCACGTCGTCGGTTTTAAAAATATTCTTGCGATCAGTGAAGCCAATTTTCAAAAATATTACTTTGACAAAAAAATGTTCTCGAGTTTTAGACTACATTATATACGACCCCGAGTAAACTTTTAAATCAAATTCCGAGAAAAAATTTAATTTTTTCATCACAGGAGGTCAGAGAGAAAAGCAAGGTGTGAGCAATAAAACCATCAGGCGAGAAAATTTTGTTTCAGACATGTAGTAAGTGTAAGCTAAGAAAGTTACAAAGAATAATAATTGAATGAAACCTGAGAAATGAATGTACGAAGGAATCCGCCGGGGAACACGGCAGGAGGATTCTCGGCAGAATCCTCAAAAAAGATGAAAGAAATTGTATTTCAGAAAACAAATTCAACTGGGACTGAAATAATTCAAAGTATGCACAAAATCACACAACATAAGCTTCGATGCAACCGAATGCTACGAAAGATACGAACGTAATGATTTCTTCGCGACTCGAGAAAAGTGATGCAAATCTTATTGTGCAATACTACGAAGCAGGGAATTCCGAATGGAATTCCGCTGCTTTATTCCTTTTCAGCATTCTGTTTGTTAAATCAAGTTTCTTAAATTCGTTTGGAATGTGGTCGGATTTATTTTCTTATTACGTGCCCTCTGTGTCCCACAGTAAGTTCAGGAAAATAACAGATATAGGAAAATTATTTCATAATTAAGACATTGAGTCAAGAAAACACACGTTTTATAATGAAAAAATTGTCATACGAGACTAAAATCAATTTTTGAGTTTTTCATAGCTGTTGGAAATTTTTTTAAGCAATAATTTTTTATAAAGAGATTTGTAGTTCCCAAGTTCTACAGTCAAGCCTGCCCAAGTCAAACTAAGAGGGATTACAAATTGATCTTGGAAGTTGTTGAGTCTGGGAAAAAAAAGCATTTTTTTGTGGAAAAAATATTGGAACAATTACTGGAAGGTAAAATTTGTGATCATCTTGGTTTTAACCCTTGGATGGCAGAGGGTTCCTGGCTGTCCTGTGGCAAAGTCAGTATTTTTTTTTGGACAGAGGCATTTCAGTTTGACTAAACGTCACTGAAATGCCCCTATAGGTTTCCAAGGCTAAAGTTGGGAAAAATCTGGGTGCAGAAAATCCCATTGTTTCAAGAAATCCCCAATGTTGGGAATGCATGAAAAAACGCATCCCATGGATAAATTTTTTTAGCCAAAATTGTCTGCAGGATTATAAAAAAATATTGAACTTTTGCCTGACTTTGGCCTTGCTTCAAAAATCATATTTTTTTTAATTTGCTGCTCTCATGGGGATAACATTTAGCAAAAGTATCCCAACTTTTCCACACAAGGGTCAAGCTGTTGGATAAATGCATTCACAGAATGCTGAACTTCAATGCAAGGGTACATTTTGCACATTCAGCCCAATGTCACTTCCTTTTTACAGTCATCAAGTTACTCTTTTTTATTTTGCTCTTCAAATTGCTTGGTCAGGCAGATAGTACCTCAAAGGCCTCTAGATATTTACTTTATAAATATGTACAAGGGGAAAGTCATAAAATTAGAGAGACTTGAATTGCCTTCTTTTATTNGGTTCCTGGCTGTCCTGTGGCAAAGTCAGTATTTTTTTTTGGACAGAGGCATTTCAGTTTGACTAAACGTCACTGAAATGCCCCTATAGGTTTCCAAGGCTAAAGTTGGGAAAAATCTGGGTGCAGATAATCCCATTGTTTCAAGGAATCCCCAATGTTGGGAATGCATGAAAAAACGCATCCCATGGAGAAATTTTTTTTAGCCAAAATTGTCTGCAGGATTATCAAAAAATATTGCACTTTTTCCTGACTTTGGCTTTGGTTCAAAAATCCTATTTTTTAAATTTGCTGCCCTCATGGGGACAAAATTTAGCAAAAGTATCCCAACTTTTCCACACAAGGGTTAAGCTGTTGGATAAATGCATTCACAGAATGCTGAACTTCAATACAAGGGTATACATTTTGCACATTCAGCCCAATGTCACTTCCTTTTTACAGTCATCAAGTTACTCTTTTTTATTTTGCTCTTCAAATTGCTTGGTCAGGCAGATAGTACCTCAAAGGCCTCTAGATATTTACTTTATAAATATGTACAAGGGGAAAGTCATAAAATTAGAGAGACTTGAATTGCCTTCTTTTATTGAATTCAGACAGACAGAGGTTTTAAAAAAATTTCAACTTTGATTGAGGTTTGAGTTACCAAGGTCAAATAACTCACACTTTTCCAGCATGCAGGAATTCATAACTTGAGACGAAGCATTTTCAGTTCAAAAGATCATTTTGAATGGAATTTTATTGATTTCTCATTGATCAATTTGCGATCACTTGCAGTAAATGGGGGTGCTTGATGAGAAAGAAAACGATCCATTCCATCACGGTCTTCATCATCAGTCATGAGTGCAGCAATACCCACTCCTTCATCACACCGGGGAAAAAAAAAGAAACAAGCCACGTTTTTCCAGCTTGTGCTGTCCACGGGTCACTGGATCTCCACTCAATTTGTTCCTGTGTCAGCGTCGTCTCCCGAGGAGTAATGAAAAATGAATCACGTTGTATAAAGACAAAGAAGAGGAAAAGGGGGAATGAGGGAAAAGACGTACATATATATATACTTTTCAGAGATCCATTTTTCATGCGATGAGGCTATACCAAAGAGATACCAGTAGTGCAGTGCTTGGCGAGAACGGAAACGATCCGCGCGACTTTGTCATTACGCCGCTGCTGCTTGGCTTCCGAGTGATAATTAACAGCAGTTTGGGCACATTTTTTCATGGCTTCTTTTCCGAGTCCTGGATTGGTGTTTATTCGTCCTCTTCCATTGATTTCCCACGTGTCTCCTCGTTCACATGCTTCTCTTTGATTTTAACAATTTTTTTTTTCGTCTGTTTTATGAGTGGGACTCCTTTTAATTGCGCCAAGAGTGAGCGTTTTCTGCGGAGCGAGAAAAACCTGGTATTACCGATCGTTGCTTCGTAAAGTCAATTGATGGCTCCAGTATTTCCCAGAAAATTACGTGTTAAATGAAAAGCCCGGGGTTTCTTTCTATTTCGACATTATTGTCCCCGATATATTTTGAAATGTTCATCGTCCGGAGTTTGGAAATCTCAACTGCATCGCATAATGCAGCGTATTTTGAAAGAATTTGGTTTAATTGCTTTTATTTCGGAATTTCTCTCAAATCGCTGAAAACAGAACGTTGGGATAAATTACGGCATTCGAATTTATGTTTTGATCTTCTGTCGCAAAAGCATTATATTCCAATATATATATATTTTTTAAATCGGGATGCAGTTTTCTGGGAATCAACGTCAAGAAAAATGTTTTCCGAAATTTTTTTTAAACGCGAAAATTAAAATTAAACGCGAAAATCCCAACTGCTGAGGCAAGAATTTGCTATTTATTAACTGTATCTTTGAAAGTTGACAAAGCATGCCGGATATTCCAAAAAGTGTATCTAAAATCATTCTACAGTAGGAAATGTAACCATAATTGCATGAGACAAATAATTCTGGACAAAAGAAAATTCCAAGAATTTCAAAACGTTTTGAGTTTTTATCTGTTTTGAATCATTGAAAACGATTTGAGTGATATGTAAACTTGTAGATCTTTTTAGCCTCAAGATGTTGAGAATTTCAAAACACAGTGCCTGAAATTTACCTGATTAATTTAAGAGCATGCAAAATCATTTCATGCAGTCAAAATTCATTCTATTAAGCCGGTGAAATACGCAAGTTTTCATCGTGGATTTTTCTGAGAATGTATGGAATGGATCGCATATTTTTCGAGCAAAACTTTCAAAAAAATTTTGTTTTGCAGCAGAGATCAGAACTCGGAATGTAAAATATTTCTTCTGTTAAAGCATGATGAGCTTATCTTTTCGAAAATGATGAATCTCTGATGGTTCACAATTATTGGAAAACCTGTGAAAACCCATATGTACAATTCAAAAGCATAAACGAAAATCAAGTACTGTATACTTGATGAAATCTCCGAATCATGGTCTAAAATTAAAGCATTTCCGTCGCCAAAAAAAGAAATAGTTTTCTTCTTGACTAATGTTTTTCTGTTCCTGCTGATTCTTCGCAAGTTTCCCTTCCTTCCCTCGCGACTCCGCCCACTTTGGATCATTAATTCCCGGGCTAATCACACTGTCGCCGACAACCCAAATGTCCTCGGGGGAGGAGGGAGATGATTAATTCANTCATGGTCTAAAATTAAAGCATTTCCGTCGCCAAAAAAAGAAATAGTTTTCTTCTTGACTAATGTTTTTCTGTTCCTGCTGATTCTTCGCAAGTTTCCCTTCCTTCCCTCGCGACTCCGCCCACTTTGGATCATTAATTCCCGGGCTAATCACACTGTCGCCGACAACCCAAATGTCCTCGGGGGAGGAGGGAGATGATTAATTCATTTTTTCGTTTCTGTCTTGGCTGAGAACCGATTATTTTAGCGAGAAGAGAGTAAAAAATAAATAAGTGAACCCCGGTTTTTGTTCCTATAGGACGCCCGCGTGTCTAGTGTGAAGCGGAGCAACGCGTTTCATTCCTATTGTTTTCCGGGTATCCCGTGGTTTTCCGGTCATTCCTCGTGGGGTTTGGGTGTCAATTCTTTTCGTGGGTTCCGCTTGAATTCTGATCCCTATCCTATAAACTATAAAGAATGACAGTGACGTGTTTGTTTGCAATGAGGGTTTTTTATTCTTGAATGGAACTGTTTGGTCATGGGTGATACACGAGAATGTGGGTGTACGAAATCTTTAGGTGGATTTGGCGCCGAGCGAATGCTTTCAGACTGCTGTACCCGAATTTGCGATTACAGGTGGACTCTTTCTACAGCAAAATTCAAGGAGCCAGAAAATTTTTTTTGGTAGAGATAGAGAACCCCTATAATAATCTGGATCCTTTGGGACCAGAAAATTTTTTTTAATGCAGTACAGAGGAAATCGGTGTGGACAAGATACTTGAGGAGAGTTGCCACCTGTCTTGGGATTTTTGAATGCTTATTTTGAAAGTTAACCTTTTTTATTTAAAAAAAAGTCATGCCTTATGTCACTCCAGCATTAAACAGCAACAACAACGAAATTGACGCTGCAGAAATAACTAACTGGATTTGATGTCATGCAAACCTTATAACTATCATGCCAAATATTAAGCAAGCCTTACACACAGCTTCTGAGATTGCCAAATACAGCTGATTCTTCACAGAGCCCTTTTCCTGAATTCGACTGTACAGATCTTTCTTGTATACAATCTTCTGCAATACTGATGCAGAAAAATGTCTTCTGAGTCACAGGAAGTAAAAAAGGATCTTTTTGTACCAGAAGTTGTGTCATGCATTCGAGTAAATACAGCAGAAAATATAAAAATTGGTTTTTAAAATGTGCAAGTTGTTGCTATCCCAGTTGTTGCTATTTGATTTGTCAGGGAATCAGAGATTCGCTTTGAAATTCCCAAGTACAACAAGAGTCGCCCCTTGATTGATTCAGAGCTGCCATTTGTTTATGACCATCTATTGGCAAGATCTGATGTGACAAGTTTTTCACTCTGCTGCATTATATAGCACCAATACAACTTTGCCAGAAAGGGTAAAAATATTTTGCAAAAAAAATTTAATTCTTGTCTGAGGGAGTAGGAATGATTCGAATTTAAATGCCCTTCTGGAAGTGCTTATTTCGATTGTTCTTCCATGACCTAATGCGGTTCATGTCGCAGGAAGTGACTTGTTTGTGTCATTGCGGTTCCTCAATTGCGTGATACACGGGACAGTCGTTTTTAACGACAGGGTCAGGTCACCGAATGGCTTTTTCTGCTGTGATTTTTGAGCAGCGAGGACTCTTCTTTTTTTTTGGAAACATTTTCTGAAGTCTTGGTGTCAGTCTCTTCTAGAGTTTTCTGGGTGGAAAATTCTCTTTGGTAACTGAATTTTGCAATAATCTTGGAATCATTAAGAAAATCATAAACCTGACTTTAATTGATTTTATCCACATACTTGCACAGAAATGCTTCTGTTGATGAACTTGATCCATTTCAGTGAAAAATATGTGATGAATCAAATGTTTGAAGGCTTAATGGAATCGCTAATGAGTTCCACCCTCAAAAATATTTGAATTGAATAGTGTGAAGCTATGAAAATTTGTCAATTTACAGTGAGATGCAGATGTAATTGTTGCATCAAGAGTGTTCTAAGTTGAAATGTCCCTAAGTCAAGTCTTATTGTCTCATAGACTTACATTATATAATTTTTTGTTGGTGTTTATGGAAAGAATATTCTTCAGAATTCCATTTTTAAAAATTGCTACTTGAATTTTATTCAGTTAATATCTTTTCAACTCAAGAGGAACAATTGGAGCATTGAATAGTGTACCTCATCTGTACAGTAAATTGAAATGTTGGCATCTGTAAAAATTACATTCAAGTCACACAGAGAGAAGGTAATTTTTTATTATTAGCTGAACAGCTGGGAAAATGATGGGAGAAATACCAAAGAATTCTTCTTGCATAGATCTCAAGGTTGGAAATGTCTGTTTCTTGTAATTAAGCCTAATAAAAGTCAATTTTCCTGAAACTTCTCATAAATTTTATCATGCAATGTCCCCATGTCAAGTCAGTGTCCATATGTTGGGCCTTGTTTTGCCTTTTTTTTTACTTTTTAAAAATAAATGTCCCTATGTCAAATTGTCTGCATGATGAGATGGCCCCATGATGTGGAGGTCTCACTGTATTTTATGTCGTCTGAACAATTCCTGTTTTTTTTTACATAGATCATTGCACTTGAATAAAAAAACTGCGTATTGAAGTGAGGATGGATTTTAAACAGTTGAGTAAGGAACAGTTTTTGCTTGGCTCTTGTTAAAATTTAAAGATTTCGAGTATATAACTGAAAGGTTGTCGTGCCCGGGTCGTCGAATTGCTTCCAGGAAACAAAACCTCGTGATTGCCTGGGGGAATGGAAAAACGTGCAATCAATCTGTTTGACCCCTGGGTCGACCCTTTTTTCCCCCCAACAACCGTTCCTGTCTTGTTCTGCTTCTCTTCGGCCCAAGATTATCGCATTTCCGCTCGGATATGATTTCTTGATCCTATGTGTTTTGGTTGCAGCAAAACCGGGAGCTTGTTGACCTCTGCCTGAAAGCAACCCCGGAACCGTTCATTCAAAATATTCTTGTGATGAGATTAAAAACAAGGGAAAAATAAAGTTTGCGAAAAAAAGGTGAGGTACCGTATTTGAGGAATTGAAATTAAAAAGCTGTCTATAGTTCTTCTATTAGACGAGTCTTCAGAAAATTGCTTCGAAATTTGGGTTGTGCAAGTGCAATTGATTAATGTCATGAACAGACATGCTACACGGAAATGGGAGGATTATTCGCACGGTACGAACACGATGCCTTTTTATTTTATTTTACAGAAGTCTTGGAAAATTTGCCTATAATTTATGCTGTGCTGCAAGTGAAATAGGTCAATAATTTATGAACAAATACATAGGCCTGGAAGAACAGTAGGAAGTTTCGGACTTAGCGAACATTTTTGCAGATTGTCATTCCATCAAGAGACAATTTTGAGGTTTCATCATTCTATATCTTTTGCATCAAAATATTAACGCTGGGTCAGTAAAAGACTAGGGTCACGAGGGGAGGAGAAGTCAAAAGTGGCTGTCAATAAAAACGACTTCCTACATATTATTAAGGAAATTAGACCAAAATCTTTAGTCCTGACGTAAGGACCTTATAAAGCTTTGAGGTACATAGTGGGGGCTTGGCTTACAATAAATGCCCCGGCTAACAAACTTTTTAGCTAAAAAAACACTTTTGTTTTTGGCCTCAGCTGCTCTGGCTAAAAACCCATGACTTAATTGGCTTACAAACTTCCAGTTCTCCAAATGCTTGTGGTCTGAAAAAAATCTAGGGATTCATGTTCAAACTAATTCATTAATTTATCTAAGAATGTCTCAAAAGTTTAGCAACCAATGCTTGATCACCAATTTTTCATTTATTCTAATTTGGTTAAAATTCAACAGCTTTTTAGCCTTAAAATTTTCCATTGTAAGTCCTTGGTCTTTGAAAAAGTTTGTGGTGTTGCATTTTAAATTTTCAAGAAGAAACCTCTGCAGAAACTAACTTTGAAATTTCACTTCTATGCATTGTTTCATTGCAGTGTGTTTCTTGTATATTGTCTTGGGAATATTTAATTGATTTTAGGCCAAAAATATTTCTTTAGGATGCAATTTTTGAATTTCACGGGCATTTTCAAGGTTCTGGAACCAATTAAAATTATTCCTCTATAGTTATACTCTCTTAATGGAAAATGTGATCTGGCTTACAAACTATTTGGCTAATAACAAACTTTTTTTGGATGAGTCTTTAAACAAATTTGTTGTTGAAATGGATTATTAATCAATAAATTGATAGACAAATCTGGAAGTGTGAGGATTTGCACTGTAAAAGCATTTTGCGAGCACTTTCTGCCGATTGTCATTATAGGCGAAACATTTTCGCGGTATCTTCGTTTTAAATTTTTCCCATCAGAGTATTTTCGCACCTACTCATTTTCTGATCACGGTATTGCCTTTTCTTCCATTTTCACAGGCATTTATTCTTGCTGAAGGAGGTATAATTCCGTTAATCGGGCTTTTAAGAATGAGTATTGTGTTTCCCGGGGAGAGATGAGCAACCGCGCGGGAAACAAGATTCGGTTCCGATATTCAAGTCGAATTACGTCACTCCTTTTATTTATTCTTTTGTGCACACATTTTATGCATTTCTTTTTTACTATTCTCTGTGATGCGATTCTTCCGTCTGTGAATAAGACAAGTGGAATGCGGGTCGATAATGCCAGGATATCGGAAAAGGAGCTGGTTAAGGGAAGTCATCGCGGACGCGAATTGCTGTAATTTCAGTCCGCGGCGGCCATTTGTCTCAGGCAGGACCGGATTTGTTTCAGCGGAAAACGTTTCTATTCCGGAAACGCGTCATCAAAAAGCGGCCGTGTCACTGATTGCGAAGTGATGATGATGATGATGATGATGATGATAGACGTTGTTGTTCCCAACGCGAGGTACTAAGGGGTGGAATTAGTTACGATTTCGCGGGCTTTTCCTCTTTTTTNAATCGAAGGCAGAATCTATCTGGGATCAGCAACACAAGAAAATAAACCGAATAATTTTGGCTCATTTTTATGAGAAAACTTTAATTTTGTGAATGAAATGTGAACATCCATTCGAGCTTTTTTGCATTTTTAAAATTAAAAATGAAGACAAACCTTTTGGCAATATACTGAGACAATAAAAGGTCCAAGCGCCATTGTAACAATATTCCCAATCTTTAGCACTGGCAAGCAGGCTATTTTTTTGAAAACAAAACTCAACATGTTTACCTCGCTTTTCTTCCCGTTTTCAAGTGGAAGATATTTAGATAGGAGCCTTTGGGCATTATTGAAAGAAGGCAAAGAGTTGATGTGAGCCCACAAAGAGCCAGGAGAGGAACAAGGCGTGGCGGCGGCCATGCTGCCTCCCGGCGCCGCCATGAATATTCCGATCGCTCGTTGCCCAAGTGATGGATCGGTTTTTCCACCTCGATAACAATTCCTCACCAACCCCTGGAAATTAGATCCCCTCTCGCTATGTTTAAACACACGCTCAATTCCACTTGGGATTCCTACACCCGCAGGTCGAGCGAAAAGTTTTCACAGTGAAAACCCCTTCCCGTGGATTTCATTCTTACGTTTCAGCTTGACAAAAATAAAATTTAAATCTCTGCTCAGGCTGTAATGGCATGTGATCGAAAGCAACTTCATCGAGTGAATATATAAATATGCATGTCTATAATTCCACTGGCTGAAAAGCCATTATGATAAAAGGGGTTCGAGTTTAAATGCCGCTTTTGTTTTGTGCCTCGTCATCAATGATGTTTCGTTAGCTCTGGAATTGGTTCTTTTAATTTTATTTATGTCTAGATTCGTCAGGGTTTAAATTATTGCTTTTTACTTCGATAAAAAATACGGTTTCCCCAGAACTGAAATTAACAGAAAGTTCTTTCTTCTATTCATAGCGAGGAACAAGCAGTTAGAAATAATAAGTATCTGCTGATTGTAAATGATAGCATTAGCATAAAGTAATGAATGCTCGGCGAAAAAGTCTGAGAAAACGTTGAATGAAAAGTAAACTATGTGCTAAACCATCAAACCAGAATCAGAGACCTGGAATACAATTGATAATTACAGTACAGGTGGTACCTTGCAATTTGACCATCCTGCAATTCAAGTGTCAAATTTGCAGGGAGGTTGACTTTGCTATTTGACCACTGATCCAGAATTTGTCCTGCTTTGGCTACTTTTTTGTTTTTGTGCTCATATTTCTGAATTTTACAAAGTCTTGCAATTTTATTTATTCACAATTTGACCATATAGTCCAGCAACATATTAGGGTTGCAGGTACTACCTGTACTTTGGTTTCAAAAAGTCGAAAACTAGAATTTTAATAGACATATACTCAAAGGATGAAATAAATCCCTAAATATTACGAAGATCATCAAAGGAATCCAATATTTCCCAGAGGTTCAATATTGTAATTAGTTTAATATGTGATTGCAGGTGAATTGCAGGGTATTTTCTCATTAAATTTATTTTAAGCTTCACATTGTCAGTGACCCTTAGGTCAAAGACAAAATAATTTCAGAGAAATAAAAGAAAAGCACAATATGCTGTTTGCGGCCAAGACAGAGTCTCCACAAATGGTGTAATTTTGAACTTGTAATCAATCAAACAATTTTCACACTTTCAGAACTTTGGAATGCAGAGCAGACAAAGTTTCTGTAACCAAAGCCTGGGGCAAACTGTGCTGTCTTCCACGGATTTCATCTTGGGATGCAGGAAGAGGAATCCAGTTTTTTGGTACTGGTTTTCAAAGTTAGTGTTGGAGGGAGATGTTTGATTCAAGTTTTTGCAGTGTTTTGTGGTGTGTTCTGTGGAGGGTATATCAGGCAACCTCTAGGGGTCCCTGATACATGTCATTGTGCTTGCTTGTGCAATGATAATTATACACACTGATTTGGAAATTTTCAAAAAGAATTCAAGCAAAAATAATTGAACCCAGCACATTTCTGGAAAAGTAATTTGAGGCTCCATAAAAAAAGAAGCAACTTGATTAAATACTAGTACCAAAT
>CAJPEX010002521.1:0-35315 GCA_905338405.1 Notodromas monacha
AGCCCAGGGATTTCAATCAATTCCGCCATCTACTAGAATTTTCCACAAAGCTGCTGCAACCACCCAGCAGTCTGGGAATGGAATATATTTCCCCTGGTTTGGCTAAAAGCTTTCTTCCTTATTCCAGCCCCTCAACACACAACTTTTATCTATATGCATGCTTCTGCTGCTGGATAAGACTGAAATCCACACACACACACACACACACACACACACACATGTTTTCATGGGTCACAAAATATACATACTGTAGCTGAAAAGGGAAAACAAAAAGTCCAGATGTTCTACACAATTCAGAAAAGATATGTTACCCATATGCTACTTATAGCTTTAGTGTGTGTCACATAGGGATAAAGGCATTAGAAATATATTTTTCTGGAATTGAAGATTATAAGAATTGTTTTTTTTGCTTCAAATTTTGTATAAAAATGTATTTCTGCGAGTTTGGAGCATCATCAGAAAACATTCTTTCTTTTTTCAGGTTTGGTGCACTTGATTTTGAAGTTTAATATGTGATACTTCTGGATAAATAGCAGCAATTGGTGCACCCCCCCCCTTATAAAAGTGTTGCCAACATGCCAGTATAACGCAATGAGTTAAAGGTAGTAAAAACATTTTGACAAGGATGTTTTTGGAATGTAAGGCAAAACATTCCTGTTTGCTTGAAGTTCTGTTTTTAAAAAAGGCTTTCTGTGAATTTGGGGGCTTCTTAGCAGGGTTTCACAATTTTATTTTGTAGTGTACTTCATTTTGAAATGTGAGGTGATATTTTTTTTAAAATAAAATCTCAGCAATTGTTTGATATGCAACCAATCAGCACTTCTTCTGCAAGTCCCTATAGTTTATCCCTGTTCTATGAAAGGTTATATAAAAAAAGTCACAGAAACAAATGTTTATTTTGAAATTTTGAGCATCACTATAGTTGAGAAAAATAACTTTCTTTTTTGAGAGGCATATTAAGATGTAAGGAAATAGCGGGTTTGAAAAAAAAACTTGGAAATGTCCAGCCCCTGGCAGCAATAGAAACAAAAGTTCACAAACTGCAAAATTTCAAAGAAGGCCCCTTTCTAGAATGAAACTTAGAACTTCCCACCTCTTGACAGCTGTTTAATCAAGCTTCCACTCAGGAAATTCCCAGAGAACAGCCTAAAAATAGAACACGAAGTTCCCCAACAACTAGCTCCATTTGCAGCAAATAACACTGTTTCAGTGAAGGCTTCGCAATTATGAACACCAGGAAGTCTAGAAAAAGTTTCTAGGAGGATTTCCCTAGAAAAGTCGACTGCTGGCACCACCTCACCTTTAAAAAAGGTCAAAGCAGCAAAGGAAAACTATATCATATTTCTCCCACCTGGAAATCATAGTTATCATATGACAAGGAGTGAAGAACCCCTTTGATCACTATCTTCAGGGGAGAGGGGTTTCCACAGAAAAAAAAATGAAACTGACCTTTCCCTTCATTCAGGGGACTGTTGAATCAATTTCCAGATAGATAGATGGAAAGTCCCACCCTATATTCCAACCCCCTTTTCTGCATTGGTATTATGCTGTCAGAAAGTGAGCAGGAAATGGCCCCCAAACTCCATATGGCAATTCCAGGAAAAATTTCCTTCCTGAATTCTCAGGTGCTGTCCAACTCTTTTTCTCTCTCTTTTTCCCCCCATAAAAAACACCCACACACACATATATATACAATACTGTATATATTTACAGTATATACAAGCAGCCACTTCACAAGCCTCATCAACACACTAGTGTGACAACAGTTCCTGTTCAGTGTGCTTGACTTGGATGTCCCAAGAAGAAGACAGAACTCTTGGATGGGCGAGTCCAGGGTACCACTCAGGAAGTCAATAACATGCTGAGACACAGGAACAAAAGGAGCATATCTATATAAAGGGCCTGTTGTCTTTTTTTCCCCTATTAACAATGCTGTTGGATGGTTTGCAATAAAACATGGCTATATAGGGGTGTGGGGCTTTGAATGGTGGTAGACAATGAGGATGAGAGAGAGAGAGAGAGAGAGAGAAAGGGAATTTCCTCTTTTTCAACAACATATACAGAATGAGAAAAAGTTTTTTCTGTGCAACACAGTCACCCCACCCACACAGAGTAACTTCAGCAAAATTTTTTTCTTCTGTAATTTCCGTTTCACATCTCTGAAGTAGTACTTCTAGAAAATGTGTGGGTATTTGAAACCACATGAAGTACTGTAAGCTGGACATGATTTACCCTGTATTACATCACGGGATCATTTTATAATTTTTCAAAAGCGATTTCTTGGATGACCTCAGGCTTTCCTTAAGCAAAATTGCCTGAATTTCCAGCTACAGTAAAAGTAGAATTTAACATCATTAGCAAAGTTTCAGGAGACTGGAAAAATTATTGACTTGGAGAAATTTAAATTTGGGGACACTGGGCAGATGAATCAATGATAATTATTTTGTGTCCAACAAATTTCAGATTATAATTTTCATGGTTTTTTCATTCTTTATATTCAGAAAGATGAACTGTACAGTATTTTCAAAAGCATGAATTAATTATTTCATATGTAGTATTTTCTTGGTTTTCTGAGACAGGTGTACTAAAAAGCAGTTCAAATTTAATTACATAAAGGCCTTACAAATTTGAACAAGGAAGGTTTGAACCAAAAAGATTCAAGAAATAATTGCTTCAACTGAAATATGCTCAAGGAACATGTAAACTAATGAGGTTTTTGACTTGAGAAGGTTCAACTTTGCATGATGGACAACCTGTAACTTGAACATAATCAATAGCAACCTCTTGTGCACGTTACAGGTGTAACGTTTGACCCTGATCTATTGCCATTATTGGGTCAAATTGTAAGACACTTCATAAAATTGAGAAATATCAGCACAAAAATGGCAAAAAAAGTTTCCAAAGCAGGTTGAATTCTATAGCAGAGGTCCAATTGCAATTCTACCTCCCTGCAAATTTGACTGTCAAATTGAGGGACGGTCAAATTGCAGGAGGTCAAATGCTGAGCTACCACCTGTATCACTTTATAAAGGAGCGACACCTATCGAAAGGCATGATCCAACCTGAATTTCTTTGGAATCCTCCCCTCCCACATGCTTTCATATCAATATTTAGTATTTAATGTCATTCACCAGGTTTTCATCTAGTTATCATTAAAAGTGTTCTTCAAATAATTGGAGAAAACGTCTTTGCATCTACAAACTATAAGCATATAATGATTCTTATTTTTTTTTCAAAAAGTAGGGTATGAATAAATGTAAGCCTAGCTTTTGAATTTAATCTTCAATTTTTTTTCTTCACCACATCTTAAACAATTCAAATTTGTCTTTACAATTTTCAAATAAGTCTTGTCAACAGAGACACTTGAAATATTCTTCAAAATTGTAAACAAATATATTTGTACAAATGTTGAGAAAAAACTCTGGACTTTGAAAAACACAAAGTCACTCAACAGCAATGCTACCATCGCAACTATCTTTAAAACACTGGTCAGTAATTATTGACCCCATCCTGGGGCCAGGGCAGAAAATGGGCTCCCCCCTCCCCCCATTACATACAAAGCTTACAGCCAACACTCTCAACATCAATAAACCAATCAACCCGCAGCTATTTATCACCTATTCAATGACACACATTCAACCCAGCGACTATATACCATGTCCAAGAACCACCAGGGAAACACCCCAAAAAAATAATAAGGGGTAAGGAAAGTAATTAACCAGAGGGGGTCCGAAAGGCGAATACATATATACAAGGAAAACCCGGCCCATCAGAAACCTTATTGGTCTACTTCTTTCCCTGAGTTCAGGTGGTTCACATACACACTATGTATGAATGCAAACTCATTTGCAAAAGTGACAAAAACGGAAAGGAGGGGGCCATCAAATGTCTTGACATGTAATGAGGTCACGCACATCAGGGAAAAAACTTCATTCTAATGTACCCCCGCCCGAGGAAAACAAGGACCTCAGTATAGTACCCAGAGTTTCGTCACGAGAGAGACTCAGTCTTTTTTTTCATTTTATTACATATCAATGTTGAATTAAAAGACAGGAAAAAAATGCATATATGAGCACTTGTATCTAGGAATAGATGAGATCCCCATACGTACTGTATATGCAGAAATGTCACGCATACTTTCTGTCATACACACACAGATATTCTCCCCCATCTCGTCGTGGAATCAATCAAGGAATTTTCTCCTGCTGGCAAAAAGAAAGACAGAAAGAGAACGTTTCTTGCCTGTCTCTTCTTCTTTTGAAGAATTATTTGAAAATAAATTTGGAAAGAAGACTACATGTACTGGGTGCAATTTACGCTCATTATTAATTGCCCTCTGAACTTAAAAATATATTTTTCACTTTTTGTAATTCCACATGAAAATAGACAGGGATACAATTTTTGTCAATTATTTTTGTGGAAACCTTTTTGGGTAGAGGTTACTTGTGTTATGGAGATTCGAAGGTATGTTTACAGAGAAGAAATAAATAGTACAACCCATTTTGGTTGGGCTAAAACCAGGGTGCTTGGAAGCACCCTATTTTAAGATGTTATATTTTCTCAAAGTTTGTTAGAGTTGAGACCTTGCAAATTTGCCAAGTAATCTGCTCAGTACCAAAGTTTGGAACATTCTGTTAGTCTTTGCGTGGACTTCAAGAAAAGGAAAATGGGTTTGTTCTGTGGAAATTTCCATTGAGATTCCGTGTTTGATTACAGCTTCTGCTTTTCAAGTTGGGGTCCTTTTTTATTATTCTTGGGTTTCAAAAATGGTAAAGATTCAAGGACCAAAGGTCCATTTAAGTTGTCGTGAGAGCAGGGGTGAAACCTGATTCTCACGGAAATAACCAAGGACAAGGTATCCCTTATGGCTCAGTTTCTTTTAAATTGCCGTTTTGGCATTTCTCTTTGAAGCTTAAATTACTCAGAAAGCTGACATGAAAAATGGTATTGAGGACAGAGTCTCCAATATAATTTGGTGTCCAGTGTTGGATAAATGAAACAAGTTGATCAGTCCGGGACAGGACCGGGATTCCTATTAGGAATTCCTAGTTCAAATGATTAAGATATATTTCAGGAATAAACAGATAACAACGCAAACAACTCAATGAGCTTGGGCTTGGATAACGCACAGCTGAACACAACTGATCTAACGAGAGAATATGAGAATGCGACTTATATAGTCTTTGCAATCAGAAACCTTCATAAGGTTTTACCACTCTAATGGCGACAGGAAAAAGTAGTCATCGAAGATGCTACGCACAGGAAAAGGTAGTCATTGAAGATGCTACAGTGCCAGGTACGTCCTGACACCGTAACTGGTACCAGGTTGTACCTGGCACTGCGATTTTGAGGAGGGGAGGATAATTCTGAGAACTGTAGGTATTATAGTGTATGTTAGCGTGCATGCCCAATAAATGGCTTGCAGTTTTCTCGAAACCAGAGATTGAATTTTCTACGCTTCATTGGCTCTCTTTCAGGGGGGACTCACAAAAATTCGCAACAACTTGAGTGAATATATATATATGTATACTATATATATATATATATATATATATATATATTGTATGTTAATTCATGCTAAATTTGCCTTCTGTCAGCAAGCACAGATATTCTCCTTTCCTTCTCGTGGAATCAATCCAGGAATTTTCTCCAGAAAAAAAAGACAGAAAGAGAGCGTTTTTCTTTCTTTTTTCTGTCTTCCAATTTTTTCCAATAATTAGTAGAAAATAAATTCAGGAAGAAGACTTTTTATTAACTGGGTACAATTTATGCTCATTAATAACTCACCTCTAAATCTAAATTGAGAAATACCATCGTTTTTAATTCTAAATGCAAATAGACAGGAAAACAATTTTTGAAAACTAATTTTGTGGAAACCTTTTGGGTGGAGGTTACATGAGTGAATATGTAGGGGTTATTTTTTTGTTTTCTGTCAGGTAAAGATGATATTCCCCTCTCATGGATCGATCAAGGAATTTTCCCCTGGTAAAAAGAAAAAAAAGATCAATCTACCTTTCTGTCTTTTTCCCTTTTCCCCCAAGAATTATTTGAAAATGAATTCGGGAAGAAGGATGTAAATGGTCTGGGTGCAATTTACCCTCATGAATAACTTTCCTGTAAACCCAAACTGAGAATTTCCACCTTTTTGTAAATCTATAAATGGATGGACGCTTTTTGGCCCTTGAAAATAGACATGGATGTAATTTTTGTCAAATATGTTTTGTGGAAAATTTTCCGGTAGGAGTTTACTTGAGTAAATTTAGAAGTAAATGTATCGTAATTTTACTTTCTGTCATATACACAGATATTCTCTCTTTCTCTCGTGGAATCAATCTAGGAATTTCCTTGCCCGTGTTTTTCCATTTTCCTTTTTTCTTGCAAGAATTAGTTGAAAATAAAGTGGGGGAAAAAGACTATATACATGTACTGGGTGCTCCATCAAAAGTTGAATCACAGGATTAATCAAGTGCCTCGAGGCAGGGGAAAAATTGTTGAGCAGGTGTGTTCCGAGGCCAGAAATGGGATTACACAATAATCCCGACATAGCCACTTGGGCACGAAATTGCGTGTTGTCAGGCTGGGGTTCTCTGGAAAGGTCACGTTTCCAGATAGTCGAGGGGGGTTTCGGGTTTGGGGGGAATGCTGCTGCAAATCGATCCTCCTCCTTCCCCTTCAACTTCTTCCTCATAGTAATTGGGACTACTTCTGTCTTTCTCCTGAGAAAGAAAAAAAAACGCGCTTTAATGCCAATAAACTGTCCTTCTTCTTCGAGTTAAGCCTCAGGTATAACAGGTCAGGAAGTTTTCCATGAGCGAAAGGAGGCGGACATGACAGGGGAGGTGACACATGTCAAGGAAGTGGGTGTTCTATTTCCCTTCATTGTGCTGCTGCTCTGGCACCTGCCTGGTCCCAAAAGTGTCACTTGGTAAACCCCAAACACACACACACACACACACACACATGTGCAATTTTTCTCCCACATTTTTCTTGATACCATGCAGGCAGGTATTTTGATCACACCCAATAAAGGAAAGCAATTTGAGCATGAGAATTGCTGAAGCAACAAAAAGGATTTTTATTTTCAAAGGTTGCCAATATACTCAGCCCAGGACTGACTGAAAATCTCTTTTACAAAATTCTAACATTTTTGGGGTTCTAACATTGAGTACTAAACCACAAACACAAGGTCCTTTCACTGATTCAGCTAGGGAAATAAAATGCCTCAAGTCAATCAACTGATCACCTGTGATCTACGTTAACAATTTCAAAAACAATAATTATACCAAACCACACAATGAAAGTCTGTCAAAACAGCATAATTTGAATCTTCTGACTGACCCAAGACAAATTGCCTCACATTTATAACTATTCCAGAGTGACCTTGGCAGTAGAAGGTGTGCATGATTATTATTTCTTCATACAGCACATGTGTTTAGAGAATATGGTGGAATTATTGTACATTTCAAATCTGTCAGGAAATGAAGCAAAATTCTCTCAAGCAAGACATGGAGAATTTCTCAGTTCAAAAGTCCTAAAAAATACTCTGGAATATATAAAATGTCTCCAGCAGGTGAATAAGTTGTCAAGGGAATGAAAAAAAAAGAAAAATGAAATCATCTTGAAAACATCACGGTTATTTTGTGAAATTTCATTAGAAAATAGAGAAAACATAACAACAGCAGCAAAATGAACACAAACTAACTTATGTATTCACACAAGCAATTTCTCCCATCAAAATTTCCACAAAAATATTTGACTTGAATTTCATATACCCTGTATATTCATTTCAAGGGCCAACACTTTAAATCCATTTAAAAATATATCAGGTGAAAATTCTCTGTCTAAGTTTAAAGGGAACTCATTGATGAGCATAAATTGTGAAATTTTTTTTTAACTGAGATGGTGTGCCTCTAGTAATATGTGCTCACAAATTTCAGAATTAATGTATTATTCTGCTGATAGTTCGATATGACATGCAACCCACTTTTTGGTTCTATATGGAGAAAATACCCCATTTTAAAGAGCCCTTTTGGATATATTTGTCTCTTTGAACCTTCAACAGGTGGTTTTCTGTAATTGCTGACATGAAAAAAAAAGTCCAATGCAATCCTCAAAAACAAGAAGAGAAAGAAAAAAAAAATCCCCATGAATGGAATAGCAATCCATTAGGACTGTGAGAACATCACTATATTTGCTTTTCCCTTCCTCTTCTGCTTCTTTTTCTTTTTCAGGGAATTCACAAGATCTACTGGATTCATCCACCAGGAAAAAAAAATACAGTGGGAGATGGGTTGTGGATTGAGCAATACCCAGGCAATTCCCTGGTGAGAATGAGCAACCAGGAACCCCTGGTTGACCCTCAGGTAACCTGCTGCTGCTCTTGCTGCAGTGGGTCCCCTGTGGTGCCTGTCAAGTATTGGCTTCCACAGCAGAGAGGAGAATTGCTGCCAAGGGTTCTCCTCAAACTTCCATATTTACACCCCCCCCCCTCCAACCCCTTTTGTACCTCCCACTGTCCTCCTGAGCACCCTTGGAAGATGCTTGATATTCAGAGGCTTTGTTTACACTGGGAATGCGCCACAAGAAACTTTACAAATTGCCTGCAGCATCTCAATAACTCCATATGTAGAAGGGATGGGATATTTGGTCTTCATGCTGTCACCGCAAAATCACGCAGGAGCTTCTTGAACTCAAATTAATTAGTTCCATTTGATAGAATTTATTTAATAGATTTTAGTTGAATACAAGTTTGCTATGGATGACTATTTGAAAAAAAAACTGAATGCTTTATTCATTTTGGACTATTCTCTGATAATAATCATGTAAATACTCTGAGAAAAAAAACCTGGAATTCACAAGAAACTCAAATCTAAAGTAAGTTCAACTTCTTTCAACGAATTTATTTCAGTGACTCATAGATAGTGACTAATAGTGACTAATAGATTTTACTTGAATACAATTCTGCTATGGATGACTAGTACAAAAAACTGAATGCTTTATTCATTTTGGACTATTCTCTGAAAATAATCACGTAAAAACTCTGAGAAAAAAACCTGGAATTCACAAGAAACTCAAATCTAAAGTAAATTCAATTCCTTTCAACTGATTTATTTCAGTGATTCGCCCTAACTGTGGATATTTCAGGAATTTCATAATCTTAAAAACTGCAAATAATGAAGGATACTTTCAAACTGCAATATTTCAAGAACCAAGAATGTTGAAAATCCGGAGCAGGGAAAAGATTTTGCATATTTTAATAGGTGTAAAATCATACCTATCAGAAAAATAAATTTAAAGATTAATAATGCGGATTTAAAATTGTATATCTACAAATTTTTAGATCATGCCGGAGGCAAAATAAATAGATCAGATCAAATTGGCGCGAAAATTCTATTATTCATGGAATTTTCTTTGTGGAAAACACATTTGTCCCATTTAATATAATTATCCCGTTCGAAACCTTCAAAGTTTTTAAAAATGCAATATTGATTCATGAAAATCGCATCAAGATTTCGTGAACTAATCTGCATAATTTTTGTAAATGTTTCAACCGCGATTTCCACAGAGGGGAAAATAATTTTCACCGAAGAAAATTGTGGGATCTGATAAAGAGAGAAAATCGCGGGGCAATTTTTTGAGGATTTCCGCAGCCCTGCAGGAAAAACACCTGCAGGGGAAATTTTCAAGCCCTTTTTCCCGGAATACCTGCTCACTGGGGTTTCCTCGAAAACGAATATTTTCAACCTGCCAACACAGTTTATTCGTGTATTTCATGACTTGGGCAAGCTATCATTTGATCAAATCCTCTCATCTTATTTTTTTTTGGTCAATGTTAACCCTGGAGCATGCAAAAAAATTACATCCAGTCACGAATTTTCTCAAGAGGAAATTCCATTGCTTCGTAATCAGTTTGAATCTTCATTGAAATCAAGCTCAAGTACAAGTCGGATCAAAGTTACCTATACAAAAATAAAAAGTACCAGCAGTACCACCAGAAAATTGTGTTTAGCTCTTCATGACAAGATGAGATCACTCAATTTATTCGATCACGGAAATTCCCTCAATGCAGAAATAACAAGTACTTCTGACAGTACAAGTGCCAAAAAGTATTACTTTTTATGTTTTGAGAAAATGATATTTGGACATCTGAAACCTTAATTTAATTCCATTGAAAGCACCTCCTCCCTTTGAGAAAACTTAGACAAAGACGCAAGAGTAAACAGAAACCTCCGGCTTTCTCGAGGAAAATGAAGCAATCCAGTAAAAGTTCACATGTGCAAAAAATGTTTGCACACGTTCTGGAGAAACTGCCAAATTATCAGTATCCAAGCACAGATTTTTCAGCAGAGATAAAAAAGGGGCATTATTACTTATTTTCCATATGGATTCCTGGAAAATGTGACACATACACAAATTGCACAGAAAGCAACATCTTTGGAAAACTTTAAAAATTTATAAAAAATCCTTTTAAACTAAATAAGTCCCAGCTTTCGAAAGGCAAGCTGCAAAATCAATTCAAATTACAAACGAACAAGAACATAAAGTATTTGAACACTTGCTTTAGAAACTTCTGAAATGCTGTTGTGTCATTTCAAATTTCATGCAATTCTTGCTTGCGCTCACAGATTTAAAAAAATATATTTCCTTCCATATTTTATAAGAAATATAATTGAACCTATTATGTTTCCATTCAAGTCCACTGAAAACAGTATATTGAGGAAACTTGTAAATTAATACAAAGTTGAGCAAAGTTAGCTTTCAAAGATAAAAAGATGCAATCCAGAAAAATGCCAATTGCAAAATCAGAAATTGCTGAAGGTCAGTCATGCAAGACAAACAGTCAAGGAATAATTTCACCAGCTAAGGTAGAAAAGGTGACTTCCATAATTTCACTTGATTTATCTTTTTTTTATTTTTTATTTTTGAAAAAGGAGACACTTCCAGTGAATTTCCCAGAGAGCAGCCCATTTTGAAGAAGATAAAAGAGTCTTTCTTCCAAAAGAAGTGAATTCCCAGCTTTATAAAGGAACTCAAAGCAATGCAAAAACTTCCAATTGCGCAAAAACAAATTTATTTGTTTTGCTGATAAACTGCTAAAATTCATTCATGCAAATTCAACATCCAAGCAACAAATTTTTTTCCGCTAGCAGAGATATAGAAAAGATGATTTCCATATTATCATAAAAATTTACATTACGTATTTACATTCGAAAGTTATGCTTCCATTTAATTTCACAGAAAAGAGGAAACTTCAAAATTACATGAAACTTTCCCCACCAAGCAAAGTAAACCTCACATACGCTTTCAAAAAGGAAAGTCAAGCAATCCAGTCACAAACACACACACACACACACACACAAATGCCAACATTCCGGAGAAACTGCGGAAATGCAGTCGTGCAATTTCAACATATCCACGCAGTTATTTTTTTTTAAATCAGCAAATAAGAAAAAAAAGGGTGGAGTAGGGGCTTCAATAATTTTGCACAGCAAAGGCAAACTAAACCCACGTTTGATGTGCATGTGTGTGTGTGTGCGTGTGTGTGTGTGTGTAAGTATGAGCCAGAAGCCAGTTATATAATGCATTTTTAATACCCCCCTCATCTCACTTCATTTTATTTTCTATCCCTTTCAACCCAGTTTCTTCTATCTCGGATCCTGTTTGTCAGATAAATTAGTTGACAAAAACAGTCGTCTGGTTTATTCACCCTCGGGCAAACACACTCTTTTTCTTTTTCTTCGCTCGTATCATCATCAGCAGACCGAGAAGGGGGTGAAAGCAAAGAATTTCCATGACAGCACAATGTTTTTGTTCCTTTCTTCTCTTTCTTCGAGAGAAAAAAAAATAACCGCATTTTTATTTTCTTCTGCATTTACGTGCTTTTCGTGGCGGAATTTGTCCGTATCTTCACGAGTACATTTGACCTTTTCCTTGAATGACGTCATTTATTCGAGGATGAGAATAAGGAAACTCACATCTTGAGCAGAGATAATCAGCACAAGGAAACTTTCTGTGTCTTGAATAATTTCAAAATGGAAATCACTGTTTATCAAATTTTTTTGGTCATTCCGACAAGAAGAAACGCATCAAAAAGAAAACTTTATGTAAATTCATACCCGAAAATAAATGAATAGCGTGAAGTGTTCTCAAAAATCGGATAAAGTTTGATCCGGAGATATAATTTACTGTAATAAATTTTTCTGCCAATAACGTGAGTTCCTAATGAAGGTTAGCTTTCATTCTCAGAAGAGTGGAAACGTTAGATACTGTCAATATCTGGAAATTTAAAGAGCTTTCAATAAAATACGTGTCTTCCTTTGCAGAAATGATTTGAAAAATATCAGTTACCAAAGAAATCCAATATTTATTGGATCATGTTCCAGAAGAGAGAAAAGCATAAATATTTGTTACTTTCAGTTTTAAAAAAAAATCCATTTATCTGAGTTCAATCGTATGCAAAAATATCGCTTGATTGATTTCTCGAATGCCAGAAAACTTTCGATGGGAATAATTACTGATGAAATACTGTATATCAAAAAATGAACTCAAATTCCATGGAGGTGCAAGTTTATTTATCTTGTACACTTTTAGAATGTTTTAAATGCAATTTTGACCATTTTTCTGCTTTCTGGCTTTTCAATGCCCCTCTACACATATAGAAATTGAATGTCTTCCCCTCTTCTAGAAAATCTTCCAACATCACAAATAAAAATCCGTAAAAAATAATAAAACCCCGAATTTTCAATCCAAGAAGCACATCCAGAAAAAAATGAAGGAATTTAACAAAATACGCTAAATTTTTTTAAAATACCATCGATGTTTGAAAAAAAAAGATTTCAAACATCACTTCAGGGTGGATCCCCATAATATCATAAAATATACAGGGTTTCATAAAAACATAAATTATTCCATTTCATATATATCATGATATCCTATACAGGATTTTATACTGTATATCTCATCAAAGGTTATAGATCTAGCACGAATGAGACACATCAACCACATAATCCCAACGAAAAAAAACACATTACGCAGGAAGTCATGATAGGAAAATATTTTCTTTCTTTTTTGCAAAAATGAAAACAAAAAAAAAAGTACTCAGAGTCTCTCTTTTGATATACACGAGGGATCCCTATCCGCCATGACAACAAAAATAATAATTTTAATAAGAATACGATAAATATGAAAAACGTATGGGCATGAAACGAGATGGTTGAGGAAAATCATACATGAAAAGAAAGTTGCCAGGATGATGAGAATAAGAAGAGATCTTATTCCCAAAAGAAGCCCAAAAAAAACAAGATATATAATCATACAAAAAAAATAAGCAGAAGAAGATGAAGAAGGGAAGAAACACAGACAGGTGGAAAAACACGGAGAAAAAAAAAAAAAACTGTGTGAGTTGTCGCACTATGTGAGTTGTCGCTGTGTGAGTTGTCACACTGTGTGAGTTGTCGCTATGTGAGTTGTCGCTGTGTGAGTTGTTGCTGTGCGAGTTGTCGTGTAATCAAATATTTGTTACTTTCAGTTTAAAAAAAAATCCATTTCTCTGAGTTCAATCGTATGCAAAAATAGATTGATTTCTCGAATGCCAGAAAACTTTCGATGGTAATAATTACTGATGAAATATATCAAAAAATGAACTCGAATTCCATGGAGGTGAAAGTTTATTTATCTTGTACACTTTTAGAATGTTTTAAATGCAATTTTGATCATTTTTCTGCTTTCTGGCTTTTCAATGCCTCTCTATACATATAGCAATTGAATGTCTTCCCCTCTTCTAGAAAATCTTCCAACATCATAAATAAAAATCCGTAAACCGAATTTTCAATCCAAGAAGCACATCCAGAAAAAATGAAGGAATTTAACAAAATACGCTAATTTTTTTAAAAATACCATCGATGTTTAAAAAAAAAAGATTTCAAACATCACTTCAGGGTGGATCCCCATAATATCATAAAATATACAGGGTTTCATAAACACATAAATTATTCCATTTCATATATATCATGATATCCTATGCAGGATTTTATACTGTTATACCTCATCAAAGGTTATAGATCTAGCAGGAATGAGACACATCAACCACATAATCCCAACGAAAAAAAAACGCATTACGCAGGAAGTCATCATAGGAAAATATTTTCTTTCTTTTTTGCAAAAATGAAAAAAAAAAGAACTCAGAGTCTCTCTTTTGATATACACGAGGGATCCCTATCCGCCATGACAACAAAAATAATAATTTTAATAAGAATACGATAAATATGAAAAACGTATGGGCATGAAACGAGATGGTTGAGAAACATGATCATACATGAAAAGAAAGTTGCCAGGATGATGAGAATAAGAAGAGATCTTATTCCCAAAAGAAGCCCAAAAAAAAACAAGATATATAATCATACAAAAAAATAAGCAGAAGAAGATGAAGAAGGGAAGAAACACAGACAGGTGGAAAAACACGGAGAAAATCCGTTTGGGGGGGGGGGGTAAAAAATCTCTCCAACTGCTTTCAACCTGATGTGGATAAAACATGGCTGAATGTGACACCTTCTCCAGCATGGGCCTCTGCAGGCTCACCCTAATGGCCCTGGCCCTGCCTTCAACTCACACACACACACACACACACCACACACATACACACACCAGGAAACGTTCATGCATGAATGAGGGGGTTATTCCAGGTTTGGCGTGCAAATATCTGCACACATGCACCACCTGGACTCTTAATTTATAAAGAGAACGTCTCCATCACCCAGGGGAAGCCATGGTTTTTATTTTTATTTTTTAGTGTTGGTGTTTTTATTTATTTTCAGATACTACAAATTTTTATAATCATGCACACACACAGAACACACAGGGTTGCCAACAGTGCAGGGCATGCGTAATAACAACGAATACGTACCACTGATTGACTACTCAGGCAACACTCAGCATTTGTATCAATAAATACCAGTCGGATCCGGATCTTCATTTCGGCCGCTCGCAAATACACTCACTCTTTTTTTTTCCCCCACTCTTTTTTTTTACAATAGTTTTGCTTCCCCTCGGCCTATACAAGAAAAGTCCGCATCAGCTCAAGTCCAAAAAAAGGTTTAGCATCTTTTTTTTAATTATCGAACGATCGCCTAGAGGTCACTGCTGCTGCTGGTGGTGGTGATGGTAAAGGACACTAGCTAAAGGGGTATATATATTTCAATATGCAACACGAAGCAGGTGTGTAATATGTATATATATATGTGTGAGACACAGTCAAGTCAGTCAACCACATTATTATTTTTTTTCGAAATAATTTTTCTCAATCTCTCTTTTCTGTTTAAAAGCAGCAATATTTTGAGAGAAATGCATTTTTTGAGAGTTTCATTTTTTACGTACGTGTTGACCCGCAAGTTTGACGGTCTGAAGCTCACGGTTGTGTCCCTTCTGGAAAAAGCAGAGTGAAATTTTCTTTTCCGGTCTTCTTTTTTTTTCTGCACTACAAAATATAGCGTACGTAGTAAAATAGTTTTTTCCCCCACCCTCTCTCATTCCTTTTCCTTGAAGTTTCAGGACTTCAACAGCAGTTCTCGTGACGTCAGGGAAAATCCATTAGGATTAACAACATGCCTGAGCAACTTCACTGGGTCTATTTTCATCACTCGTGTCGCAAATATTTCCGCTAGGAAAGGCTTTCGAGTGTGTGTCTCAGTCAATTTTCAACGGAAAGCCCGTTTAGGGGCTTTTGAAGTCGGCCTAATTAGCAGGACATTAGTTAATTCCCTTTGGGATCGCTTGAATAAAAGCTTTCAGCGCTAGAGTCACGAGATATATACGCTAATGTTGAATAAATGAGACGAGACTTTGGCCTATGACTCGCAAATGTGCGAGAAATTGTTGGCCGAAAATCAAAATATGGCTCATGGTGACTTTCAGCTGATTAAAATTCAATTAATTATTTTTAAAAGTAATAATTAATAGCGATGTAAATTGCTTTTCTCGTGAATGAAGAGATAATATTCATAATTCTTTCGGATTTGCACGTCATTTAAGCTTAAGGAAGTTTTCAGCTGATGGATTGCAAATTGCGATTCTGAATTTTCAAAATATCATACAAAATTGCACTTAGATCATTACATACGCAAATCAAATACTGCGAAATATTGCGAAGTTCTTCCTTGAGGTGATTTAAAGCTGACTGGGAAAAATTGAATTGACATTTACTATCGACAGATTTTAAGCTACATTACTCATAAAAAATTATAAAAACATTATAAATTACATTAATTATAAAAAAAAAACATTCATTCATCGTAAAGATTACTCAAGATTTGATCCGGAATATTCTGCCGTTTATCAAAAGTTTTTATTATCTGCAGCTTCAATAATCAATTTTACAGGGGTTTTTGAATGGGGAAAAGTTATTTTAATTCTCCTCAATAATTGAATGAAATTTATCGCAAATGATCTTATACATACACTTATTCACGCATGAAAAAAAAACGCTTCTTCCAAAATGACTTTGAATCATCATCTTTTCTTTATGTACACCTTATGAATTTTCAAAATATTCTATACTTTCGAAATATCATCAAAACTTTTCATGATAACCATTGGCTCAAATAGAAAAATATTATTGAAAAAACAATCTGTAAAAATCATTAAATTAGGTATTATTCGAGTATTGGGACACGGTGAAGTTGCTAAGACATGATTAGCAAACTACATATTTATCTTGCGTTGAACTAATCAGCGCATGAGTATCTATTTTAAAATTAGTAATTTAAAACTGAATCTGAAAACCAACTCAAGAGATAGAAATATAGAAACTTGATACAAAACTCATGACATTCCTGCAACTATCAACACGTCCTACTCCCAATTGAAAAAATATCCGGCTAATGAATTAGTGGGCATGATTTGATGGCATTTTTTAATTTTAAAAACATTTGCTGCAGTTGCATTCCAATTTTTTGTTTATTTTTAAATTTGAGCAAAGGGGTCCATTTGCACATCCTGGAAACACCAAGTGCTTAATATAGACCACCAAGTGAAGACAACACCGAAATGTGAGACACTTATTGCAAAAATAAAAATAAAAAATTGTCAGTTATCTTCATGAAATAAGTTGTCACAAATTTCACATCGAAAGATTATTCTTGGAAAATATCCAAAGCATTAACCAAGCAGCAGGGGAAATAAATTAGAATTCTCATTAGTCTTCAAGGGAAATCCCAAACTACTATAGAGGGAATAAGGTCAAAAGTATCATAATTCTGGTTTGACTCATCAGGAAACCACATCCAAGCAAAGGAAAATAACCTTATTTACCATCTCCATACAGGGAATAAGTACTCAATAAACTGTTAGAAGGGGAGAATAATAATAATTAAAAAAAACCTTTCCTCAACAGGGGGGGAACAACCATTAACATCACACACACACACACACAGACACAGACACCTTAAAAACAAAACCAGAAAAAAATACACAAAGAAACTTCCAAAGGAAATATCTCGAACATACGCAGAGTTCTCCCACAAGTTCAACATCTTGATGAGGATGAAGCTTTTTTTTCTTCCCTGGACAGGAAAGATCAAGAAGAGGAAGAAAGGAAAAAAAAAAAACCTGGACCCAAACCCCAACCCCTTTCTCTTTTTTTTTTTTTTTATGCGCAACTTTGAAGCTGGTGACTTGAAACAAGACAGTCTCCAACCCAAAGTCAGCACAGATGTCACTCCATCACTTCTGGGGGATGTTAGGGTGTGCACACAGTAAGATTTCTTTTCTTCATGTAATCGCCGAATTATTCCTGTAAATGATGATAATGGAAGAAAAACAATACATGAAATCATCTCACTTCAAAAACCATAACTTTTAGCCATTTTTTAAAATTCATAAAATGATGAGACAGATGTCACTTCAAACACTTTTGGGGTTTTGCGCGCAAACATATTTTTATTGATTTGTTTTTCATTCGCTAGAATATTCTTCATTTTGCCATCAAAGAATAAAAAAAATTATAGATATACTACCCAGTTTACAAAATTTCATGGACAATTTTGACAAAGAAAACTTTTTGGAAGCATGATGAGTCACAGATGTCACTGCTAATTTCTGCTTTTTTGGTGAGCGCTCAAAAGAAACGTTTAAAATTATTTGTTAAATCTTTGTGATGAGACAATATATTTCTTGAATTTTTTTCAATAAATAATTCCTGGTTTGAAATTAAACCCGAAAAAATGAATCCTCTCATTTCTCAAATTCACAGAATAAAATTTCATTGAGACAAAAAAGTTTTGGAAAAACACAGCATTTGGATCTCTGCCTGATAATTTTTTTCTACATTAAATGAAGAAAAGATCCTGCTTGATTTTGAACAAATGCATAATGCTATAAAAAATTCAACCCCTTTCCAGCTGGAAAAGTGATATTTAAATTTTGATGACGATTTTCGGAAAAATGATGTGACACATATGTCACACATACTTTCTCATTTTTCTTCGAGTTATTTATGCAAAACAATTTCACATTTTTTTGCCGTGCCAAAAAATACCTGATTGAAATTTAGGAGAAAAAAATTCACAAAGGATCCCATTTCACTTTCATAAAAATTCAGGGAATTATTTCATTAAAAAAATTGGGAAAATCCACCAAGACCACGATTTTGAGGTTTGTTCAAACGCGCATGCAAAATAATTTCGCGTAATTGCCGAATAACTCCTATTTGATATTAGAAGCAAAAATAAAATGCCAAAACCATATCATTTAAATGAAAAAAAAACTTCATGAAAATTTTTACAGCAATAACATTGGACTGAAAATTGAGTGAAAAATGATGTTACTCAATCACACCTGAAACAAAACCAAACACGGCGTTTCAATAATCCAGATTTCATAAAAGAAAAAAAATATTTACGCGTAATCAATCATCTCACTCCAAAAAAAAAAATCGCAACATTTCCCCTGAACACAATTCCGACACCAGACTTTCGACTAAACCCCTCTATATACTTCTTCCATCATAGAAAGGTATGTACTGTACATATAGAATGCAACAGAGTACTTTCATTCCGGAAATCCCCATCCTTGCATAAGACTTCTTGTCTGATTGCTTCTCTGATGCTGCTGGGAAAGGTTGAGGAATGTTCCGGAGAAGAAAAGTGAATATAACCCTGTGCTACTCAGGCCACATCGGAGAAAGGGTAATCCCACCCCCCCCCCACACATATAAATATATATTATATATATATATATATATATATATATATATATATGAGGAGATAACCAAAGAGGGTTATAGTTATGTATCCCCCCAGGGGGGTTAAGCTGAGTTGGTGCAATCAGTGGTCCCCTGGGAAGCAAGCATAATGAGGCCTTTCTTCTTTATCACTCTGGTGTGTCATCCTGGGCATGGAATGCCCTGGTTGGAATTCTAACCCCCGCACACACACACACACACACACACACACACACACACAGAAGGGTTGATGAGACTCTCGGGAGCTGGTGTGTGTGTGTGTGTGAAAGTTGGACGTTTTCCTTGGCAGAATTGTGGCATCTAATTAGAAGCCCATTTTCTGGGTTACACTGCATTCCTTTAGATTTAGAGGGGGTAACTCTGGATAAAGCCATACTTGAAAGGGGGTTGTTGGAAAGATCACAGAAAAAAAATACTGATTTAGATTGTGATGAATCAAAGGATGATTCAATTATAGGTATTTTATGGCATCTGATTAGAGACTTTTAGCAGCTAATTAAAACATTCACCACCTGATTAGCAGCTAATTTTCTGTATCAAATTGGAATCCATTAAGAAATATGCTGTCAGGAAAAAAGTAGGACGAGGGGATGCAACCAAACTTTCTGGAAGTTCTTGTATCCCCATCCTTGGGAAAATAATACTTTGAAATGGGCTTTCTTTATTGCTGCTCTTTGCAAAAAACCAGAACAAACCTTGACTTCAGTGCTTTAAAAACAATAAAAGCAATAAATTGCTGAAACTATTCCCTTCTCAGGAAACTGCAGTTTGCAAGCAGTTTGTTGACTTATGCTTCAAATTGTCATTTCTCTAAATTGCCAAAACAAATAGCAAAGCTATTAATTCTGAATTGCCAAAACAAAGCAGCTAAATATCCCTCCTCTCATGCCAAACTGAAAGAAAATTTGACCTTGTCTGTCTTTCAAAAAACCCTTATAAAGTATTGATCTAAACAAAACCCATTGATGCAAAAAAATACAAGAAAGTACACTTTCTTGTCTCTGATTCTTATCAGAGTTCTATTCCAATGGGGCACAGAAAACACTTGAAGTTTGTTCTTCAGAAATCAACTCTTCCCTTACTAGAAGAAAGTGACCATGGGAACTTTAAAATGACCACCATTGTCAAGAAGAGACACAGTTCCTCATCAAAGACATCACAATTCGCCAAGAATCAAAAGGCATTTGAAACAAATAAAGTTTTTGTGCATACTCAAAATTGTACAAAAGTACAAATTGTTTCAAGAAAAAAGAATACATCTTTGTTTCAGGCGTACAAACCCTTGCTGCAACCTGGCTGATTGTGTGTACAGAATTCAATCGTAAAACTTCCCATTTACCACATATATGCACTGGAGAAAACTCTGCATGTAGTCATACATAACAGATGCATTCAACAGGACGCAAAAAATAAACTGGATTGGATTGCGAAAAATTAAAGGTTGATTCATTCCGAGGGGTTTCTGGCATGTAGCTATAAAAACTATTGGCAGGTGATTAAAACATTCTGGCAATTTATTAGTGGCTCATTTTCTGGGTCAAACTGAATTCCTTCAAGATGGGCAGTATGGAGGAAATTCTGTTTATAGTCCTACTCAAACAGAGTTCTTTGTCAGGCCACAGGAAGAGAAATTTAATACGGTTATAATAAATCAAAAGCTGTTTCAATTTTGGGTTTCTGGCACCAAATTAGTAACTTTTTGATTTATTCGAAAACTGGGTCAAATTAAATTTTATTTGGACTCATTTAAAGAAGGCAAAATGTATTTCCTCGGATATCATGAGAATTAGTTCGGGAATAAATGTCTTCTAGTCACTCATGATGGGCATTTGGCCAGTGCCCTGCCCATTTTTGAAAGTAACCAACAATTAGCAAATAAATAATTTCGAAAAATGCCCTGCCTTTAACAACCAGAACTATTTTCTGGGTATATATAATCAGGTGTCATTAATTGAAGCCATATTCAACGGGCAAGTTTTTCGCAGACCAGACAAAATCAGACTGATTTGTACTTCGATCATTCAAATGTTGATTATTCAACTTTTGTTTTCGATTTGAAAGTTCTGCGAAAATTCGAGAAGAAAACGTTTGTTATGTTATTTCTCCCACAAAAACTTTGAATTAATAATTCATTCCACACAAAGAAAAAAACAATAATGAATTGACAATCAATGGATCAGGCTATTCCATTTTCATTCATAAAAAATCACCCTCATCTTCATTTTCCAATGCTATCTGTTCTCCAAAAAAAACCAAGTTCATTGTCAATGACTGAAGACTCAAACGCAAATTCCAATTTTCAATGATGAATAAGTTCTGCAACTCAGATATTGATCTGCTGAAGGAAATATTAATTACTGTACCTGTACCTGGATACAGCACTGTACTTCCCTATTTTTAATTCGACCTCATCGTTATTCCCTGCAAATTGATCCATGCTCAGAATGCTTTTGCCTTTGTTTCCTGGCTGTTCTCCAGCACACACAAAAAAATGTAAAAAAATGTACATGATGATGTAGCCAGGAAAGTATTTTTTTTAAACATTGATTGCCTCAAAAACATGACTGCACAATTACAAAGACATGAAGCACCTGTTCAAAGGAACAGCACAGCAGGGGGGTATTGAAATTTCCTACAAACCCCACATGATGAGCCTTTTGAATTTTTAAACCACGTCACAGAATGCAATTTCATCCCCCCCCCCCCTCCTGGGGTTGAATTAATCAGCAATTTCCTCTTCACCTGGGCAGAAAGTGGGACAGGAAGCAGTCTGAGGCGAGGCTTATTTACCAACTGGATTTGATTGTTTCATGGGATAGAAAAGGGGCCTGAAAGCTTTTCAATTTAACTTGTCAGAGAGTGTGGAAGTGCTCTTCATACATTTCACATTGATTCAAGCCTGCTGAGTTCCTTTTCAAAAGGGTTGCCAACTTGGCATCAGGAAAAAATTGGATTGGACTCCAGGGAGCCACAAAAAAAAAACCCTGACTTTTTTTCATAAATTCTTTAGGATATCTCACTTTACCTTTATAGCAAGAGGATCCCCTGCTGCAGAAGATCAAGGTAAAACAAGCCTCACATGGATCTTCATTCCCTGGGCTTTGGAAACCAGGGGAAAATGTCATTGCAGAGGGGGGGGAGGGGAGGAAAAATCCCCCACAGCCCTCCTTTTTATTCCCTTTGGAAATGAAGATGGATCCCCAAGGTGCGACCTTTTGATGTAAATGAATGCCTTCAGCCCTGGTTGATCCTGATCCACCCTCAGGGATCCCTGGGACAAATCTATTTTTTCCCCCAAAACCAAAGTAAAAAAAAAGAAAGGAAGGGGATTGGAAGCTTGAAACTAGCTCAATTATTCAGCCCTGCTTTTTCTATGTCTCTTGTATGGTGTGTATATACATATAGGAATGCCAATTGAAGCACTTGAAGCAAAGTACATTTGGGCCCCATGCAAACACAGTTTCCCTCTTTCTCTCTTGCACCCTATTACATCCACCACACACACACACAAGCAGGTGTTTTAAATTATTCAGAAGCTGTTTCCCAAGGACAGGGTCCTCAGCATTCGTCTGGTATAATATGTTCCTTGTCCCATCTGACCCATTTATTTTCCTTGTTCGTCTTTTATTTTCCTTATAAATGACAGCTAACAGAGTTTGAATAATTTCATCTGCTGCCTTTGCCGTTCCCCCTGCTGTCGAGCAGAAACAGATGAAGTTTTAATGCAAGATCCTCTCTTGTTTCTGCAGGGGTTGAGCGCTGGGGGATTTTTGGGCTGATGAGTACTGGGGATTCAAGTATAGTGCACCTGTTTCCGAGGTTTCATCAGAAAATGTGTCTGTATATTTGCCAAGTATATATACGAGGGGTCAATCAAATTTTCTCGCAATAAGAATTTGGTATGGTAAATAAATGAGTTGGAAAACAATCATTGTTCACAGAGCAACGAAATTCTTTGGCACAAGATTTAAAAGGCAAATCACCCATGTTTGAAATATTTATAGCAGGAGTCATTTGTTGGCAGATTTATGCTCTTCACTCAAAAGATGAGCCGCTCATTTTGCAGATGTTTATTTTTGGTGTACTATTAAAGCCTTTCATTCAGAGTTCTTGATATTGACATGGTATCAATTCCATTTTTTGAACCATGGATTGATTATTGATTCCGCCATTTTCATCAACAGCCGCCACTTTGGATAAGAATGTGGCGGCTCTGAATCCGATGATAATTAAAATGGCAAATGAATGAGTTGAAAAAGGATTCTTTTTGAAGTTACATTCTTTAGTACAAGAAAAATATTCACCCCTTTTCGAAATATTCTTTGGAATATTTTTTTGCAAGAGTCATTTTTTGGCAGCTTGGGATGAGAATGTGGCAGCTGTCAATTAAAATGGCGGAATTACTTTGAAATAACTGGTAGCTACCCTTGAAATTAATGACATGTCAATTTTCAAAATTCTGACAGAGAACCTGGGCTATACGAAAAAATTTGCGCATTGGACGCCTGATCTTTTTTTTTTAGTGCAAAATATAAATTTGCAAAAAAATGACTTTTGCAAAAAAATTCCGAAAAATGGGTCGAATATGAATTAGCAGCGCTGAATGTTCTTTTTCTCGTTCCAAAGATTGATTTTCATGATTAATGGCTGTTTTTCAACTGAGCCATTCGTCATTTTAGCTTCCATCCCTAGAATTATTTTTATTAGACACCTGGTATAAACACCTACACAAATTTTCCTTTTTCAAAAAAAAAAAAAAAGGCTGAGGAAACATTACCTAAATTCTCATGTCATCCTCACAGAAAACACCGGATTGAAATAAATTGGAAAATTTTTCGCTCCGTTGGGATCCCTGAAAGAAATATGAGGAAAGAGGTACTGGGGGTAAAAATTCTCCGGACACTTTCAAAAAAAAAAATCTCATTCTCTTTCCAGAATGTCCTGGAGCAAAACACACCTGGGAAACTTTTCTGACACCTGCAGTAAACATGAAGGAACGAGGCTGACTTTTTTCTCTCCAGGGGGGTGGAAAGCAAAGTGATGAGAGATTTGATATGAAAGAAGGCGTGTGTATACAAGAGATTGTTTGAAGAGCTTCTTGGGGACGAGGGGCAAAAAAGGGGGGGGGGGTCTCAAGGGATATTTCTTGATCATGACAGGATCCATCTTTTCTTTTTCTTCTCTCTAGAAAGAAAATTTTCATTCTATACAGGGTGAAAAAAAATTAGAATTTTCTGCCTATATAGTTGTCAGAAGCAGGACACAATGAGTCACCTCTGGGTTTTGCATTTTGCATGAGGAAAAATAGAGGATCCTCCGCCCTTTTTTCGGGGACCCCGCCCAGGTGAGGATCTCTTTTTCAGAGAATGAGGGGGATCCTTATTCTTCTACATCGCTACGTTTTTTTTCTCTCTCCATCTATTTCAGCAGATTGCGGTAAATTATTCATGCTGACCTATGGAAAAATTCGGAAGGCCTGGAAACTCGTCTTGTTTGCACTGGGATTGATTTCTTCACTTGGCACTGCATATACTGGCAAAAGTAATTAAGTCGTAAGAAGGTGACTAAGTCGATCTGCTAAAGTTAAACCGCCCATGAGTCGACTTATTAACTTAAAAGCGGCTTTAGAGCGAGGAAAAAAACAGCATGAAGATAGTGCTTGAATTTCCAATCCCAAAATACACGCTTTCCACTGGATTGCTTCCTTTGTCATCAGAGCAATTTGAAATATAAAAAAAACTTACAATTGCATGAATATAAATGACGTTAATCTGTTTGCAGGAAACACAGTAATTCTTAATATACTTCAGATTTATTTCATCTTTCAGTTCCATGCATTATTAATTTTAAAATTGAAGGAGAAACTCGAAATATGCAATTAATTCACCAGAACTTTGAAAAATAATTTGCAATATTAAAAAAAAATCTAATCAAAGGTTTTCCTTTTCGTCGGAAGCCACAAAAAAGAATAAACTATAGCTTTTTGAACATAACTTTCTTCCGTTTAACGACGTTCTTCGTAATTTCTTTCGTTTTTAAACCGTAATTGAATAGCAACAAAGGAATGATTGAAAGATACGCGATCAAAGAATCAAAAAATACCCTTTCAAAAACATTAATAGACAGATTTTTTTTCCTTATCGATGGAAAACTTTCCAGATGCACTCGAGTACGCTTCAAGGAGAAAAATTCTTGTTCTTTCAATTTTCTTTCCCTCGTTCACACTGAGATTGGAACGTGCACAAGTACGAATCGCAGGACACGGCAAAAAAATATGAATTAGCAGAAGACGAACGGCATTCTTTCTAGAGTTGTAAAGCTCTTTCTAGAGAGAAGAGTGAGAGGCAATTGTTTCCACGCGATTAAAAAAAATGCAATTACTTGGAAAAAAGTGACGTGAAATCATTGATAAATTCTCAGATTCTGTTCTATTTCGCAGGAAAAAATTCTAAATATACTTTTTTCCGCGAAATGCGGCAAAAAACAGATTTTATTTTTTACTTCAATGCAATCGAGAATACGTCAGACGAATCGTTTTAAAAACACATTCAAACAATAAAATAAATTTCAAATTGGCAATTTTTAAGTTGTTAACCTCCAACGTTTTCGCAAATAACCTTTTTTCGTATCAAAACGGCCTCAACAAGCAACAATTAATTACTTTATTTAAATTTGAAGATATACATTTCAAACGTCTGAACAAATCCAACGCTGATTGGCAGATTTTTTCTCCTCCGAATCATTTCTCTTCGTCGTACGTTCCTGGTTATTTGAAATTTGCAGCGTTTAGCAGTTTTCTTTTGAAACAAACAAAAATTGATTTGCTGATTATCAGGAAGGAAATAACGAGACTTTTCGCGTACTTTTAACTCAAGCTCAAAACAATTTTGACGCGTCTTTTTTTTTGTTTATGTTAGCTTCAAACTCAATGTGATATTTGATTGACTTGAATGGTTCTATTTTTGAAAACGGATCAGTTAAAATGCCTCAAAATAATCTCTTTAGAGGAGAAAAAAAGAAGAAAATGTTCCACTTTTTTGAGCGTAGTGGAAGACGTCGGATTCTGTTTACCCTTTTACACAAATAGGTTCCTTATCCATCTTGAAACCGAGGTAAAAATAAAAACTTCGAAACCGGAATGAAAAGAATCAGGGTTATCAAAATATTCAAATATTTGCCGAACCGAAAATGTTCCACGAATTGAGTGCATGTAATTTACGAAGATTCCGTTTCCAGCTCCCACAGAATTGCGTTTATTTATTTTTTCAAACTGAAGGGAAAGCCGTCAAAGTTTTCTTTATCCACGATTATTTTTTCGAAGGAAAATGGGAAAAATTTCAGAATGTTCTGCCGTATTTCCCCCTTTGAAATTTATTTTTCTCCGGTTCTCCATCTTCAAGCTATGAGACAAAGAATTTTGCAGACTTGTGTACCAACAGTTTCTTACTTAAAACAAAATTTTAAACTGCTGTGAATAAATCATCAAAATTTTGCCTGAAAGAGAGCCTTTCAAATTTCCGTCACGAAAAAATGTTTCACGTCAATTTCTCAATGTTCAAATCAGGCAAAAAAAAGTTTAAGAGCAATCTTTCTTTCCCTTTTTTCAAATTAAAGGTTTGAATTTTGCACATACTCGTGAAGCAGCAGATCGCCGAAAATAGTTTCGCAAAGTTTATCTATCAAAGCACGATTCTGCAATATTCACTCATCGTGCAAATTATTTTTCCTCCATTTATCAACCTTCAATAACCTACTTTGCCAAAAATTCGAAAAATTCGGTTTCACTAGCTTTTTGTGTGCATCATTTCAATCTTGAACTTCGCACATTTGTGAAGCGAATGTCACTAAAAATTGCGCCAAGAAAGATGGTAAGCCAAAATAAATCAGGATTCTCCGAAAATTCTTTCTTGCACGCAATACATTTTTCTTTCAATTCTCAATCTTCAAACCAGACACCAACAAAGAACGAGCAAAATTAAGGTTTACCCATTTCTTGCGTTCTCTTGGAGCCAAAATATGGAATTTTGCACACCTTTCACCAGCGTACGACAAAACATATTTTCAAGAAAATTATGTAGAAATGTATGCAAAATCTGCCTTATTTTCTTTTTCGCAAAAATCAAAATCTTCTTTATCCATGTTCCTCAACCTTCAAGCAGACGCCACAAAATCTGCTCACGTACAGTTTTATTGGGTTTGACACAATCTTAAATTTTGCACACTTATTGTGAAGCAAACATCACCAAAATACATCCCCAAAAATTGGATCCAGCCAAATCAAGACGCTTTTTCTTCCCGGGTACAAATTAAAAAGCAATTTTTCGTCTCACTTTGAAACCAGACGCCGAAAATACGCACACTTCGGGTTTCATTAACTTCTTATATTCTTTCGAGCTTGAATTTTGCATATTTATTTTGAAGCGAACGTCACCAAAATGTGTCCCACGAATTTAGACCCAAATAATTCAGGATTCTTTCATATTTTCTTCCCTCGCACAAATTAAAAAAATAGATTCGTATACCATATTTATTTTTTAATTTCTCCTCTTTAAAACCACCTGCAAAAAAAAAATTGCACACTTGCGAAGCGAAGGACAGCGAATGACGGAATGCGCAGGAAACAACGGAGCAGCAAGCCTAACCAAAAAGCAACCTGTAAAAAAAATGAGAGACAGCGTCGAATACAGGGAGAGGGAACCCGGGTTTTTCGGGTAAGGAAATACGCATGCGCCCAGCAGCACCAGCAGCAGGAAAATGGGGGGTGTGGAAAAAAAAAGGGTCCCGGGGTTTTTGCCCTGGGGTCCTTCATATTGTCGACATTCCACGCGAAAACGTCCCGTTTGCGTGTCGTCTGATGGAATCCCGGTGTCCCATGAATCTCAATTCCAATCACGAGGGAATTGGTGGGAAAAACTGAACGAAAAAGAAGGCATTCGACAGCATACTTCCGATGATGACAATTATTTTTATTATTTATTTTTATTACAATATCCGTGTATGGTTGAAAGAAATATGTGAGGGAGAGGCGACCCTCGCATATTTGATCACATATTAATGACGCTAAAAACATGGAAATTTCTATTTTTCTAAAATAGCTCGTCGATTTCAAATATTCAACATTTTTTAAGGAATGGATCTGATTTTTATTCACACCCATTTTTCCTCAAACGAAAAAAAAAATGACGAACTCTTCATACAACTATTTGAAATAATAAATATATAAAGACATTTTATAATCTTCAGAGTAAAAGCAATGTCAACAATTTCCGGTTTTTGAATCCAAAATACTTGCGAAGAATGTAGACCATATTTCCGAGTCTAACCCAGATTTCTTGCCATATTCTCAAAGTTTTTCACATTTTTGCACGACATTCCAAGCGTTCTTGCGATACTTGTTTCGCAATATGCACAGAAAAAAGAATGCCAATAATTTTTTTTCACAACTTTTTTCTGGAAAAATGCAAGCACATTCAAAAAATATTTCCAGGAAAATCGAAAAATTACATCAGAGTATCCACAACACATTTTCAACAGTCAAAAATTTTCACAAATTGTTGAAAGTTCAGATTCTAACAAAACTAAAAAAGGAAACATATCAGAGAATATTTGTAGAAAGGGCTAAAAATAATTTGTTGTGAGTGGAATCAACACAGAGTTGATTGGAAAATAAGTGAGGGTTTCCCTTCCCACATTATTTTCCCATGTTTCTAAGGTTTCTTTCATCACACACACATAAAAAAATAAATCCAGCTGCTTGAAACATCAACGGAAGCAACAACAGAAAAGGGTTCTTTGTATGTTTTTTTTTGTGCCTATTGCCGGAATGGCTTTTTTCCTGAGTCTTGGAAACCCCTCAATTAATCTTGCTGAGATTGGATGCAAGTGATTCATATGGAAGGTTTCTTATGCCAATTTTCTCAGCTGGCAACTGTCCTGATTCACCATCAGCTTCTTCTGGGGATAATTATATGGATGAATGAAGTAAAAAGCAATGAATTTCGCTCATTCGTCCCATAAGAGAGAATTTTCAGAATAAAAACATACATATTTATCCATTCCATTGCCCAGAACTGAATGGAAAATACTGCACTACTCATCACTGTCATCAGTAACACATTCATTTCCCTCACCCTTCAGATTCCACTGTCAGGAAAAATCATTCACCTCAAAAAAACTAAAAAAAAGTTCAAGCAAGTAATTCACTCATTTCAGAAAGGTGCCAGTAAAAATTAGCACTAATCTCTTGACTCATTTAACCCAAGGACAATTTCCTCATCTCCAAAAGGGAAGAAGGAAAGTTGTCACGGGTCAAACAGATGTTGCCCACTGACACGCCGTTTTACTCGGGACGACTAGATGTTGCCCAAGTCAAGACATCAAAAACAATGAAACTAAAATATGATGCAGCGTACAAAATGCTACGTTGTCATCATGTTCAAAAATACAAACATCTTCTTCTGGAAGATCATTATGAAACAAGTTATGAAATGAAAAATACTAACAAGAATAAAAACAAGATTCCAAGGAAAGCCACGGACAGGCCAACCTTGGAGATACTGATCTCCAGGGCCTATTCAACTGGTGAATCAGCCCTGTGATCAAAAGAATAATCAGAATCCTGTGTGCAAAAGAATTAGTCAATGCATCAGCAGAAAGCCTTGGAGAAAACTTTCCACTATTGAGGACCAGGGTCATATCCACCACAATTCTCAAGCAGCAGTCACGTGTCTCCAGAGCTTCACAGCAGAAGGATCAATTATTATTTTGTGAAACAAAATATTGAAACATTACTGAACTCTTGCTGAACATATACATCAACATAGAGGTATTTACCTCAGGCCGCAAAGGGCTGATTGTGTTTTCAAATTCATTATTCAACATCAATCACATCAAATCAAAATCTTTGCCAGAGAGGCTTAATAGTCCCTGACAAAAGTAGCCAAATCTGGCCTTCAGTCTCTAATCCAAAAAGTTGTAATGGTCAATCAAAAACCATAAGTTTTTCACTCTGCATTGCGCTGCTGACCTGATCAGATCTCTGGAGAACTTGTTCACGCGTGAAATCACTATTTCCAAAATTGGTCTCTGAATCTTTTACTTCTGTCAAAGAGTTATACTCTAGATTTTTCATCTTTCCTTGCCATATTTTGTGCTAATATATCATCTTAAACTAGGACAAAAGTCCCGGCCGCAGCCCGGCTGATTGAACCGTGTTTTCAGTTCTCCCAGTCAGAAAAACTTGTTTGAAGGCTCTTTAGCCCTTCTCAAATAGTCTATCAAGAATAATAAGCTGTTAGCTCATAGTCAAATCTAGCTCTTCAAATTCAGATTCATTTTTTCCTTTTGTGTGGTTGAGAAAATCCTTCAAGTTCTTTTCCTCACATCCACTGCTTTTTTGCATATGCAACATAGTTTTGATATTCCCCTCTGATCTTCCTGAAAAACAAAGAGCTTGTGCTTTTCTTGGGATTGAATCTCTCAGTTGGTTGTTTGCTGGCCAATTGCCATATACTCATTTTTTTTACTCACATATTGCAAGGCATTTGACATCTGTCATGACCTCACAAGATTGATAATAAGTGCAATGCCTGATTTTTCACATCAACTTTCACACTTGTCTCTGCAACAACAGCATTAAGTACCATGAGTTTGAGGAAAAGAAATCTTATTTGGAAGAAATAGCAATATGAAAGTAGTGATATTTTAAATGAGGTGCAGGAGAATTGTCAGGGTTAGGTTTGTTGCACATGTATTTGAAAATATTTCATACAATTTTTGAAGCCAATTTTTTGTGAAATCGGAGAAAATTCCATCAGGCTATTTTTTGGCAACTTTGAAAGTTTGCTCATTTGCCCTTTGAGTATACTTTGTACTAAAATGACTATATGCATCAATACATTTTATTCAGCGAGTTGTTTCAACACAGCATAATATCAATTCTCCAGCAAAATTCGACTAAAGCCACGACCACGTTCCTTCTAAACTCTTCGCAAAATATCCTGGCTCGGCAAATTTTCCTTCTGCTGAATCATTTCCCTTTCAACAACCGGACGAAGACTGACGTTTTCGCCTCACGAGAACATCCGGCCGATTTTGTGCTGAATCCCCATTGGCACTATTGATATCGTTGTTGGTGTTGGTTGCATTGTTATTATTTGCTGTTGGCTGCGCCAAAGGCACGAGGTTCGTGACCTGGATTTTCGGGGTTCCCGATTGTTGGGTCGTCTGTACGTCCACCAACTGGGAATTGTTCAAGAGAGGAGCCCTGGGAAGTTGTGGGGTCAACACCGAAGACGGGGTCGTCGTCAAGGGTGACACTGTATTTTCACCTGATTTTTTTTTGAGAACATAATTTTTTCAGTGAAAATTTGATCATCAGGGGATTTTGCGGCGATTTTTTTTAGGTCTGGGAAAAAATAATTTGGTTATTAGGTGTAATTATTATTTTTTGAGTGTCTATATATTTCCATTTAATTACATTATTTTTCTCGCTGATGACGAGTTAAATTGTTCGGGATCCTTGTGATGTTATCTTGTGTCAGGTGATATTTGAATCATTTTTATTTTCAAAACGGCGTTTCAGATGCAGTACTTTATAGAATAATTTTTAATTACTATTACAGTAAAACTCTAATTATACCGGTGATGATGAATCCAATTTCCGGTTATTGACAATGCAAACGAATTTTGGATTGTTTGAGAAGGAGAAAAGGCATCCGAAATTGAATGTGATTTTTTTACTTGAGCATTTCTATGCAATACTTTCATTTAATTAACTAATTTTTCTCGATAATGAAGAGATGAAATGGTTAGGACCCTATCGATATAATCTTGCGTTAGGTGATTCTTCGATTATTTTTTAAACCTGGGTATTAGATTCTTCAGGGAATAATAAAAAAAATTTAAACTGAACTTCTGAATCTGATCATTATTAGTGCTCAATTTCTGGATTTTTTCAGAAGAATAAAACCCATAATATTTATTCATTGTCATTTTTTGCTCGAAAAGGTATTTTCCTTCCTCAATCAGCTGAGTATTCCAGCTAATTCAAAGGGAAAGTTTTCAGGATCCTTCGACTGACATTAACTTGTGTCAGGTCTTTTTATTTTTTTTTAAATCTTTGATCAAAACGCGTTTTAAGATGAATTTATTAGGGATTTTATACTGAAAGGCTGACAACCAGGGATAAATTTAAACCGGATATCCGAGTAATAATTGGATTATTTTTATTCCTCGAGAAATTAAAAAGTCAACACGCATAGGGTATTTGACAAATAAGTTTTTACTTCAGCAGCAATATTTCGATCGACAGTAATTCGATGATCATCCAAGATTATTCATTATTAAAGTTTTTAGAATGCATTTCAGAAATATACATGAAAGAAATGCCAAATCATTCTTGGATTTATTTTAAACGTCGTTATTATTTCTTGAATAACGTCATGAATAATTTAATGATGAAATTTGTTGAATCAGTTGAGCAGATATTTCATCTGACTAATTAATAATTCGACCTGGAACACTTTAAATTTACTTAGAGAAGTCCATATTCTTGCTTTGGGCCAATCGGTAATTTTTATAATTAGCTGAAAAGTAAAACAGTTTTTCAGTTTTGCTATTTTATGTTAATAAAATATGTCATATTTCCCATTGTTTAGTAAAGAAACATTCATGAGAAAAGGTAAAAGCTTCATTCTCACCGATGCTCGGAAAACTTGCGCAGTTGGAAACCAATAACGTGAGAATTGGCAAAGCGAAACTCGCAAGAGAAATGCTCATGTTTCCACCCAATTTCGTTGCTAAAAAACGATCAAAAATTTTTCGGAGCAAGGTTTCGAGTTGTTTCTTTTTCCTTTCTGAAGTCTACGAGATGTCTTTTTTTTTTCAAGGGAAGAAAGAAGCTTTTCTTTTGTTCTCGAAACGAAGCTCACTGAAAATTCTGGACGACACGTACGTTTTTATATCTTTCTTTTATTTTCGGTGAACCACTTGAGAAGATTAAAGTGGAGAAATCAGATGAAAAAAGCAGGGGTTGATTGAAACCAGTAATTGGCAAATACACGTTTTCCACGCAATTTGTGGAATATAACGGTTCTTCTAGACGAGTACACGTCTTTCCGTTATTTGTGCAGATAATATCCGCAAATAAAAGATACGGATTCGTTTCACACCCGCCCTCTTTCCAATAATTTATCGCGCGAGTTGATGTAAATTAAAATCGAAAACGTCGGTGAATAAAATTTCCGATGCGTTCCGAAAATAAATTGTTTTTTGAAACAAAAAGAAAAATATTTCTGTAGTTTTATTTCAATTATTTTGATCAAACGTGCTTGAAAAACTTGGACATTTTAAAATGTTCGAAGAATACTCACAATTTTTCTATAAATTTTTCACTCACGCATTTTGAATTTAATTTTGGATTATGCCAAGATTGAATTTCATCAAATCGAAAAATGGAAAAATATTTTCAACGCGTCTTCACCATTTTCTTATTTCTGAAAGATGGTTTCAGTTAGTTAATTATTTCAAAAATTTCAGATTAGGATATAATTGCGATAATCAGGTTTTATTTATTTTTGCTAACATAAAGAGAGCTGCAATTTAAAATTTCAGCAGCAGAGTCTCGTTTTTCAAAAAATTATGACACCTGCAGGACACATTCCTCTAATTATTTAATATTTTCTATAATGATAAATTCGTTCAAATTTCAATCAAAATTTTCCTCTTTAATTTGGGAAGCCATAAATCATGGAAATCGAGTCTCATGAGGTGAAAAATAGTTCAAAATTTTAAAATGAGAATTTTTAAAATATAAATTGGTCTTCAAACAGAACATGAATCAAATTGAATATTCAATTCATGTTATCGTATAATTCTGAAGTACTGAGGTTGTGTTGGTACTTTGTATACACATGATTTTTGCATACAAAAAGGGAAGAACGTAAAAATACAAGAAAAATGGGGGAAAATGGCAAAGAAAAATGCAGAAAAAGGGTTCTGTACTATTGGTGAAAAATCGCGTGAATCTCAGTTGTTTCACACGGATCCCATCCCTTGAATTTTTCAGCCGAACGAGGAAGTCGGAAACAAGTTACAGGGAAAACATTTCCGGATTGAGTTTCCTGCAGAAATCCCAGGACAACATTTCAGAGAAATCATTCGCAAAAAATAAAAACTTCAATGAACCAGAAAAAAACGTGGCATTTCGTGCAGATTCAATTTTCCCACTGGCTCATTCATCTTTGGCACAAGTACTCTTGAAATTGGGACTAGTTTTGCAAAAACATTTCGTCTTGCAAAAAAAACGGTAAGGAAGAACTAACGGGTGTATGATTTTATAATCACCAAGATGAGTAATTAAAAAAGGGGTGCAAAAGAAAAGCCGCCCCATTTTTTTTCATGATTACTTTTCCACCCAATCAAACCCCTCAAATGGAAAAAAAATCTGTCGACTCAACAGAAAGCGGTATTACACTAATTACTTTGATTACAATTACCCGATATTTTACAAAGTTTCCCGTTTTTTTCATTCTGTTCAACGGGAAAAATTTCAGTATAAAAACCTGCTCATTTATCCTCAGTCTCCAGTGAAGCTTTTTCATTTCGAATCTGAAATCAAAGTTTCAGTTACAAATTCATCTTCAAACTCATTTTCAGGTTCTTTAAGTTGTTTTTAGCAACAAACAAAAACGTTTTCTGTGAACATGACGATAATTTCGCCATTAAGTTGTGTCATGTTGTTTCTGTTCATGGTTTCCGAAGGGAAAAATGTGTTGATCATTGGTGAGTTGAGATATTTCTGTATTTTAAATTACATAAACTCTGCAAGATCTTCATTACAACGAAAATTCAATTCACTGCCAAAAGAAAACACTGATTTCAACAAAAAATGAGTGACGCATTCAAAAAGGATTGTTTTCGAATATCGACGTCTTTGACAATCTTCTCGATTTTTTTCAAATTTAGCAATCGTTAAAAATTCTAGACCAATCACGAAAATGATTCAAAAAGGTACTGTATGTATTTTTCATTATAATTCAGCAGTGATTCAAAAAACCAAATATTGAAAAAAGTACTTTCG